>VWZE01023432.1:32680-112285 GCA_013396675.1 Eubucco bourcierii | reverse complement strand
GTCCCCGCCCGCCCTCCAGGATGAGCCCAGAGTATTTCCTGCGCTCCCTGCTGCTCATCATCCTCGCCACCTTCTCGGCCAACGCCAGCAACTGGCTGTGAGTAGCCGCGGGGCGAGGGGGGGCGATGGGACAGACACTTGTTAGTGCTCCCCTGGAGCAGGTGCGGCCGGGGTCAGGCAGCACCGGGGCGCGACCTCGCCACGGCGGCGCTCCTCGGTACCCCGAGGGGCGCCGAGCTCCCCTGCCCATTGCGCTGGGTACCTGCTGGCTCCGTTAGTCCCTCGAACCGCGTGGGTTGCAGCCTGCACCCCGGGCAGGTGGGCAGGGGCTGCTCGCTGAACCTCTCGTCCCGTTTCAGCCCTTAAGCCATGAGCCTAGCCCGCGGCAGACGAGGCTGGAGGCGGGAGCGCCGAGGCAGAGCCCGGGGCTCGGCGAGGCTGGCAGCGCAGGGGATAGCGAAGGGGCAGGGAAGGTCTGGGCACGGCTGGCAGCGAGTGCGGACCGGCCGCGGCGATCTGCAGCGGGCAGCGTTGCCCACGCCTCTCTCCTCCCGTTCCCCATGGGCTGCGATGGCTTTTGGGACGCTGCAGGGGAGCTCGGTGCTATTTGGAACACACTGAACAAACAGAGGAATCATGTCTAAGGTAAACTGGGGCAGAACTCATTCTGGAAAATTCCTGCATGTCTGCCAAGGTGGTGGGACCTGGAGAGACGCCCCCCCTCCCCGGGCAGCAGGGATGGGGCATGACAGTAGCTTCCACTTAACTGTGCCTGAAGGCACCGATTCGTCTGGATCACTCTGCTCCGGTGGGCGATGTGGCTCCCGTGCCCCCGGCACTGCTCGCTGCCCTCAGCTAATCTGCTGCCAGGGCACACGCCCAGCAGACCCGCTCGGGCTGCAGACGTGGGCTGCCTCCACCTCACCTCCCCAGGTCTCTACTGGTGAGCGTGAGTACACCGTGGCCAGGTGGGGGGTACCTGGGACTCTTGGCATGTAAGTGGCTTCTGCTTCTGCTGACACCTGCACCTGCGAGCTCCGGGCCCCACAAGCTCGTCCTCTGCACAGAGTCCTCTTCTCATCAGGATAGAGTTCTCGTCTCTCCTGCCTTTAGATCAGGCTGAATGGAGGCTGTGGGACCTGGAGGGGCTCTGGGGGGATGCTTCCTATGCCTGGGGAAAGTGCCAGATCAGCATTCCCCAGGTGTCCTGCCGGTGGGGAAAAAGGTGATCAGGCCACCAGGACCTGCCTGGCATGGATTAGCAGTGAGTCCTGCTCGCCGCCTTCTCTCCAGATGGAGTGACTTGTGCACCACGCGTCTTCAGCAAGTGGTGGGTGGATCATAGCAGCTATCAAGGTGGTCTTTAAAGCTGTCACACTTCTGGTGGCGGTATGTTGGGAACTGTGGGAGTGTTGTTCCTGCAGGGAGAAACTCACACTGAGGAAACCCTGCAGGATGATGACAGGTCTGCCTCGGCTGCCCCCGGACGGGCACAGCGTAGTGCCTAGCGAAGGAGGGTTTCTTGAGAGGGGTCAAGACTCCTGGCACGAACGCAGCGTCCCCCAGATTTAGGCACTGCACGCATCTGGGGTGGTATCTGAGAGGACGAAGTGGAGGGGGACAGCTCGCTGCAGTTGCCAGGGAGGGCTGTGTGCATCCAGCCGTGCTGGTGATGTGAGGGGTGGGCACCAGGGGCTTGGCAGAGGGAGACCCCAGGCTCGTTCCTGCCAGCAGGGGAGGAAAAGCAGATCCATCTCAGTGCCTCTGAAAGGAAGGGGCGCAACTTTTTTTTGATGTTGCAAATGCATTGTGATAAAAGGGTTGTGCCCTGCTTGCTGCTTTTTATTCTTTGCCTTCAGGATTAAGACAATTCCCATTGTTTATCTTCTCGCATCAGAAACAAAGGCTTCCAGAGGCAATAAACAGAGTCCGAAGGATCCCAGGAGTTATCAGATACTAGAGGAATGAGTGAGCCTCATACATCTCCGGGAAGCCTCCTGCATGTGGGCTCTGGCGTGCTCTGCGTTATCACAGAGCCGCCTGAGTGCTACCAGCCCACGCCTGGTGCACCAGGGCCAGATCCAACCTCACTGGGTGCATTTTTCTGCACATAGGTGTGTGCGCTGGGTGGCAGCTCACAGGGAAGTTTGCTTTTCCAGAAACCTGCTGGATTAGTGATTAAGCTCAGTTGTGACTTTTTTTTTTCTCCCAAAGCTTCTCTCAACCTGCCCAGACTCGCTTCCCCCCGTGCTGCCAAGATGCTGCTTGCAACACTTGAGCTGAGGGTTTTCTGTAGGCCTGGCTTTGCAAGGAAGGGCTCCTTGCTGTGAAAAGGTGTCCTCTGAGCCACCCCATCCTGTAAAAAAAGGGAGACGGTGCAGGTACCTCTGCGCAGCAACTGTTGAGCTGCAAGGAACTTTGCCAGATCTCTCATGTAACAGCCCAAGCTACTTTCTCTCTGGTTAGGAAGCAAACCTCAAGTGTTTCCTCAGCGTCTTTAGTCTGGAGAGTTGCTGCCTGGCTTGCTGCCTATCCAAAAAAGCTCTTTTCTCCTACTATGAAGACATGTTCTTTTCCTCCTTCCTCCTCCTGCCTTTGGACACTCAAAGAACCCCTTCAGGTACAGGACAGCAAAGTTAAAGGCTGTAGTTAGTGCCTTTTACATCTGCCTGGCTGTGCAGAGGAAGGCCCCCTGAACTTCATGCTTTACCAGCAGAGTTACTTTCCAAACCTGCATTTCACAGCTTCGACCGAGATCTTGAACCTGCAGGTGCAACAGCGTGGGTGAGTTTGGTAGCATAGCCACTCGAAGCCATCCTGATGCTGGCTGGATGGGTTGTAGAGGGTTTTGGCCAAACTGGCACCTCTGAAGCTGCCATGGGAGCACCAAGCTCTGCTGTCAGTAGGAGGCAAGGGGCAAGTGGTCACTTAGTAGTTTATTTGTTCACTTATTTGCCTCTTTTGCAGGGAGCAAAATCTGAAGAGGTGAACCAGAAAATGTGCAAAGTGGAATCTGAATGTAATTGTCCACTGACTGCAGGTGGCACTGGGGCTGCTGTCAGCTGTAGATGTTTGGATAGTTAGAATGACCAGAGTCAAAACCTGTGCCCAGAAAGCATCAGACACAACAGGGCAGGGTTCCTTTATGGACCAAGCTGTCTAGGAATCATTACAGCCTCTCTCCATTTTCTTGCAGCTGAAACTGGCTTTGGTGGAGGCTCTCCACATGTACCATCTGCTGCAGAGCAGGGTGTGCCACCAGCAGCTCTGTCTGCCCCCTGTTTATAGGGGTTTAAAGCTTCTGTCTAGGCTTAAGACTTGGCTTAAAGGGCCAGCAGCATGGATGGGCTTTTAAACCCTCTAAAAAAATTCAAATTTGAGTACTCTGGGAAACCTTGAAGACCTTGCAAGTGTCTGAACAACTCTGGCTTAAAGAGCTGCTCTCCAATAGTAACTGCTTTTGAGGCTGGAAAGGGTGGGATGAAAAGAGTTGGGGTTTCCCTGGCTCCCTTTCCTTGGAACATCACAAGGTGCCTTGCAAACATGGGACCTGATTCTCCATGCCCATCCCTGGCAGCTTGGCAGTGGGGATGTTGCAAGAGCAGCCTGAATGCTCATTTTGTGCTGGTTTGGGTCATTGTGCAATGCAGAGGATTTGGGAAGATCCATGCCCGAGACCTCGCTTGCATCCTTCTGGTTTTAAGTAAGACGACATTTTTCAGGTGTCTCAGCAGCTGTGGTAGCCAGGAGAGCTTCCTTTGCCTTGAGCCAGCCTGGGTTCAGTTTTGTACAAGATTCTTTGCACTGTCACCGTGACCCTCCCAGTGCAACCCACCTGGCGAGGAACCGGTCCAGTGCTGTGCCAGCAGAGCTGCAGCACAGCAACACCAACAGGGCAGGTGCAGCTAGCTCCAGGGCAGAGCTGCCTGGCCCAGCCCCACTCTCCTCTCCATGCTCATGGCCTTTGTTGAGAGCACAACATCAGGAAAGTTCTCCAAGTCACATCTGCTCTGGCAGCTGGGATGTTAGGTTGCACAGATGAGGTTTGGTGCAGAACCTCTTTGCTTTGAGGGCTGCTGTGGACTGGATGAGCTGCTCCTCACTTCTGGGGTGCCTACGAATCCTGCACAGTGCTCTGGGGATCCTGCTGGGTCTGCCAGGTTGGTGCCTGTCAGTGACACTCCTTCCCCAAGAACACAAGGAGGGAGAGTGAAACCAGCAGCCTCCATTGAAAATATTCTTAGTTACTTCGAAGCTTTTTGCTTTTGCCCAAACCAACCAATTTTAGCCCAGCAGTGAAATTTTGGCTTTAAGCATTGCCCCCTGGAAAGGCAAAAGACCTCTACCAATTTTAGTCCTGGACTTCCAACCATTTTGGCTTCTCTCTGAGCACCAGTCCTGCTGGGCTGGGAAACTAGGGCTGAATTTGCCATTGTACAGGAGGGACCTGCTGCTCCCTGGCCCCTCGGTGCTGCTGGGCATTGCTGGCTTTTCCTAAGGAAGCCTGAAATAAAATGCACCTCAGTCTTTAGCAGCCCAGCCTTACTCTAGGGAGGATGGACATGAGTGAGATAAAACCACTCTGCTGCTCTGCATCCCAGATTGTGCAGAACTGATCCAGCTCCAAATACAAGCAGCAGCAAGACAGCTATTTCTTTTTTGCAGTGGTTTTCTCTGACTCCATGAGTCAGAACTGGACTTTTGCTTTGATGCCAAGAAACTGTTCACATTACTTTGCTGACAGGTACTGTCCTCTCAATTAATTCATCACTGAAGATGGACAGAAATGCATTACAGCCATGAATTTGGGCTTTCCTAAAATGCTGGAATTGCTGAGCAATCCAGGACCTTAGCAATTTCCAGGAGGTTCTTCCATATTTCCTCACAAGTGCACCCACCAGCTCCAACCTGTGCTCACATTTTGTGTATCCACAAAAATCTCAATCATCCAAGGCTGCTCGAATGGCAGAGTCTGCTCTGGATATGAAGTGCAGGTAGCCTTTGTTTGGCTCCAGCCCCCAGGGTGTCTGCCTTCCATGCCTGTGGGTGACCACGGACAGCATCCTCCAGGCTGTCCAGGAGCTGCTGCAGTAGGCTGTTGTGGTTTGCAGCTGGGAAGGTGGTGTGTAGGATCTGGCTGGCTCAGCAGAACTGCAGCCAGTATTGTGCTTTCATGAAATTACTTGGGGAAAGAATTAATTGAGTATCTTGGCTGATGGAGAGCAGCCCTGGGGTCTTTTGCAAGTCAGGTGAGATCAAACTAATCCTGCAGCAGGCTCCTCTTGTAATGTACTTGCAGGTTCAGATAAAAACTGAAAACTCATCAGATTTCCTCCAACCACGTCTAGCCTGAAGCACTGCATGATGAGGATTCCCACAGAGTGGCCTGCATTTGCCTTTTCTCACAATGAGGCCTTGCTGTTGTAGCTTCTTCTCAGCTTCCAACCTGTTCTGCCCCATCACAAAGTGGAGGTGTTGGTCAGAAAGTCAAACAGCAGCACTTCCTTGGGACCAGCAGCTGGACAGCCTCACTGTCCCCAGAGACTCGTGGTGTTGGGGGATGGGTAGATGGGTGTTTGCTGGGTGCACATAGTGCCAGGTGCAGGGGCTGAGATTTGGGGGGGAGGAGGGGGGTGGGGGGCAGGATTTGAGCTCCAGCAGTGGAGCTGCACACTCAAGCCTGTAGGCAATGCCTCCTCCTGACAGACTGTTTTGGCTGCTGTTAATTGGAGGTGGAGATGAGGGTGTGAAATGCATGGTTTGAGCCAAGAGATGAAACCTGAAGTAACTGTGACAGCAAGGGCTGAGCCAGAGAGCTGCTTTCCTTCCAGAGAAGAAACCAGACAGGCTCTGACAGTGATACTGTAAATCACAGCCTGCTCTTTGAAGGATGGAAAGGCAGGAGAAATAATCCCAGGAGGAGGATGCCTCATCTCTGGGAGGGACATGTTCTACTGCAGAGCCATCAGCTGGATAAAGGCTAAGGCTGCATGTCTCTAGCAGATCCGGACAGGAAGGTGTCCAAGTTGGCAGACCTGTGGGACCATGCCAAGGGTCCAGGTGGCACTTGTGAGAGAGCACAGAAGCTCTCTGGTCCTTTGACCTTGTGATGGTTTGGGAGTTCCCCACCCCTCACACTTTATAAAATGACCCAGACTAGAACTCATCTGGCTGGAAGTTAAGGAATGAAGCTATCCTCTAGCATCTGTCTGTGCCCTCTCTCTGCATAGAATGGGGAAGCACCAAAGCAGTGATGAGCCTCTCCTTCATAGCTGCAGGACAGCTCTTTGTGGTGCCTGAGCAATGCCTCTCTCTGCACACCTCTGTTTATCTTCATGTACTTTGGGGTTTTTTCCATCCTGAACAAGCCTTTTTATCTTCCTCAGAAGAAATGTGTCTGCACAAGGCAGTTTCAATCCTAAGTACAACCCCAGGTCCCTGGCTGATCAAATGTCCAGCCACAGGACACAGAGAGATGCCCTACTGATTGAGTCTGACTCTGTCCTTGTGTGAGCAGGGAGGATGCATGCAGAGGCTGTCTCAGAGAGAAGCAGAGCTGAACCATCTCTGCAGTGTGTGACTTCAGTAAGCCTCCTGTGGCCTTGGCAAGCCAGCTATCCCAGGCAGGCTGAGTGTTTGCTGAAACTTTTGAGATCATCTGGCTGCTTGGCGTCTCTAAACGACACATCAGTGGTGCCACTGGCCTGGGTCTGTTACAATCTTCAGGGGAAATATTCTCCCAATGAGAGCAGAGAGTTCTCACACTTCAAACTTATTTATTTAAATAAAAGCAACAGCAAAGATTTCTGCTTTCTCCAAGACATCTCTTGCATCTCCCCTAACCAGCCTCTGCTGAGAATTTGTCAATGACTCAAATTTCCACATCTTCCCACAGCAGGGAATCTCCTCCCTTCTCCTTCCGTCTCTTATCACTGTGGCTCTTCCAATGCCTTCTTGCCACCCCACCAATTATTCTTCCTCCTGACATTATTGTTGTCAGTTTCATTCCAGAAGGCCTTTCCCATCTTGCTTTGTCAAGGCTTCCTGGGTTTGAGGCTTCCTTATTTCCTGTCTTGCAGGGTGGATCAAATGCAGCTGCTTAAATTATGGGGTGCCAATCTTGATCTTTTTATTCTGAGGATGGGGGGAAAAGGAAGGGCTTTCCATTAGTTAATGTTAAACTGATTGCTTTTATTAAAAGCAAGCTTGTTCTGGAGCTATTTGTCTGAATTTAAAGGCAAGAGAAAAGAAACACAAATGCCATGGTGGAACAGGAAGACAAAACATGAACAAATGGCTTGGGCAGCAGCTCAGCCCTCTGCCTAGTCTTAGAAAAGGAAGAAAATGTGCCATGATTTGGGGGTTGGGTTTTCTTATTTGTTTGTTGTCCATAAAGAGAGCTGTTTTGAGGTTGCATGTAAGACTGCAGTCATGATCTAGAGCTTTGCACAGCAATCAGAATGTGATATCAGGATGGAGAACAGGATAGAAACATAGAATGGCCTGGGTTGGAAGGGACCTCCAAAGCTCATCCAGTCCAACCCCCTGCACTCAGCAGGGACATTCCCCACTGGAGCAGGTTGCCCACAGCCCTCTCCAGCCAAACCTTGAATGTCTCCAGGGATGGGCCCCAAGCACCTCCCTGGGCAACCTGTTGCAGTGTTCCAGCAGCCTCCTGCTGCAGAACTTGTTCCTCACAGCCAACCTCAGTCTGCTCTGCTCTAGTTTGCAGCCTTTGGCCCTGCTCCTGTCCCTGCAGCCCTCTGCAAACAGTCCCTCTGCAGCCTACTTGCAGCCCTTCAGGCACTGGCAGGCTGCTGTTAGGTCTCCCTGAAGCCTTCTCTTCTCCAGGATGAACAACCCCAGCTCCCTCAGGCTGTTCCCATAGCAGAGCTGTTCCAACCCTTTGATCTGCACCAAGATCCTGTAGAAGGCAACAGCTGCTGGGTTTTTCCTGTAGTGTCTTCCTTGCTGTGTGTGCAGGTGGACAATGGCTTTGCCTGTTGTTTCTACCACCTTGGTCCAGGAAAACAAAGTTTGGAGTAAGGTCCTCGTTAAGGACCACACAGACTGCTCAAGCTGGGTTTTTATGGTGACAGTAGGATACTGCAGATTTGTTTGGTGCCTTGCTTGGGTTCCACAGCCCTGAGAAACTCTCCATGAGTTGTGGGATGGAAGCAGCTTTGAGGGGTAGTGAGGACAGCACATTTCTCAGCTCTAATCTTGCCCTTGAGCTGCTCCAGAGAGGAGGAAAAAAGTGAGTGTCCCTGAACATGGTGTGGAGAGGAGCCACGTGGGAGCTTCAAAGCTGAGGTCTTTCAGCAAAGGTTCATCCTTGACCAACCTCTACATTTCTCCTGGACCAGGGGCCAGGGTAAGAGCCTCCTCTCCATCAAAAAATGTAGGGTTTGTTTGAAAGCAGTAATGGTACTGATGTGATACAGGAGGTTGACAGCAAGTTGGAAATCAGATTGGGCCATGTCAGGCGTGGCACTGTAGGCTCCCTCAAGGAGGGACAGATGTGCATGGGCTGAGGAGGGACACTGCCAGACAGAGGAGCTGTCATGGGGAGAGAGGCCAGAGCACTGTTCTGGACAGCTTCAACTTATTTGCCTGCCTTGCAAAACAAATTAACAGACCTCTTCTTGAAGAGTTGCACCTATCTTTGAAGCATCCTCAGCCTTTGTTTTATCATCCCCTGCAGCATTAAATTCTTGTTGAGGAGGCACCTTATCAGGTGCATCTACTTGGAAAGGCTTGAAACATTCTTGTCCAGCTTTTCTTCATGTGTCCTTTGGAGCTCCACATTGCTTGGATCATCCCACTGAAATGAAAAATCTTTTAGAAACAGGATGATAACCTCTCATCCTGAGAGAGCTGATGTTAGCATGACTGTTACAGTCATGGCACAGTTCTCTACTGCCGAGGTGCCTGCAGCTGGTGCTGCCCAGCCCAGTCACTGAGCTGTGCAGGAGCTGGGTCCCTGCTAGAGTAAAAGCTGCTGGAGTTGCAGGAGGCAGGGAAAGCCAACACAGGGGGTTAGTACTGGAGGCAGAATCTGGTTTTCTTGGTTTCTAGGCTCAAAGCTGATCAGCTGACCCATGGTGTCTCAGGATGAATGTCACCACTCTGTGTGCCAGCTTCCCAATGCCCTAACTGAAATGATGTCTGGGCCTGGGAGGGGACAGAGCTTTCACTCTGTGACTACTCTGGGTTTGCTCAGCATCAAATATCCTCAAAGTTCCAAGGTAGTTTGCTATCTTCATCCTGAGTGAATGAGTGCAGGAAGAGGAGGACACAGCAATTGCTGCTCCCCATGTCCAGGGCTGCAGCACAGCAATGGGGACACTCACTGCATGGTGTGAGGGCCAGTAGCGAGGTGACAGCCCTGGGTTTGGCCAGGGTGGCATTTCCAAGCCAGCCATGTGCACTGGGCAGCTGTGAGCAGTTCTCTGCAAACAGGGCTGTGCCCCTGGAGGAGCAGAAAGCCATGGGCTTAGCTGGTATAAAGGCTACAGGAGGACTTGGCTCTGTGGCCACGGCAGGCTGCCACTTCCCGCAGTCCAAGAGGCATTGCATCAAGCGATCCCCAAGCACAGGGGGAGCTGGCTGCTCCTGACAGCTCCCCACGCAGACTCCCCATGGGCACTGCAGCCCAAGGCAGCTTCCTCATCATCTCCCATGCCACACACACACACACACACCCCCGCCCCCCGCCCGGTTCAGACTGTGAAACCAAGATGGTGAATAATTCTGCTGATGCACAGAAGAGAAAATCCTGATGTCTCCTCCTGGGGCAGACTGGCAGGGCTAATGGGAGGAAGAGGCTGTGACAACTTGAGTTTGTGGCTGAAGTCAGCAGATTTGGCTCCTGGGACACATGGGAACAGGCAGGGAGCAGGAGCCACTTTTGCATAGTCACTTCTTGGAGGCCAACAGGGCTTCAAAGGAAAAATCCTTAGCAGAATGTCGCAACTTGGGAGGAGGAGGAAAAAAAACAAGCAAACAAAAAAACCCACAGGCTCTGCAGGGCTGAGAAATGCAGTCAAGGAATGAGGTTTCTGAAAAGCCCTTGCTTGGCTCTCCCACCTCTTGGTGCAGATGAGGTGGCAGCGTGAGCTGGTGCTGGTGATTCCCAAGGAGAGTGAAGCTCAGCATGGTCAGTGGGTGCAAGAATGAGTTTTGCCTGCCCAGTGCAGGAGATCTCCTTGCTCCGCAGCAGCATGGGACTGCGCCGGTGCTGGGTGCCAACAGCCATGGAAAGGAGGGACTCTCACTTGAGCACATGCTGGCACCAGCATAGATAGCAGGTCTGGGATCATCCAACAGCCTGATGGAGCCATGCAGGTTTATCTTAAAACCCCTCAGGGATCCATAGGCTGGGGCATGGGTGAGCATGCACACAGGTAAGGTATGGTGGGTTGGGTTATTGGGATGTGCAGGATGGACCATGGTGTCCATTTGCTTCACGAGGAGATGCCAAAAGCTTCCAGGGTGCTTGCCCTGAAAGGTACATCTCCTCTTTCTCCCTAATGCCAACACTGAAGAGCAGCTCTGCAAGCCCTGCTGTGGATGGAGTGATAGAAAGCAGGGCACAAAGTCACCCCCATGCTGTGCCAGCTTTTTCCAGGTCAGTAAAGACCTCACAGCCACGTTCCTGAGCCAGGCTGGTGGAAGAGGTGCCCAGCACATGTGGCTTTCTGTGCGGCAGGCTCTGTTCCCCACTTCAAGCTCTGCTCGAATCCCAAGTGACAGGAAACCTGGCAGCTCCCAAAGGCCACTCTTGAATGCTGGGGGCCAGGGGAGCTAAAAACAGGCTCCAGGAGGGAAGTGGTTGGGAGGGCAATGTTTGTCAGGGATGAGCACACAGCCATGCTGCGGGAGCAGTGTGGCAGCTGGAGCTGGCAGCCAAGCGCCTGTCCTGCTTGTTTTGGCTGACTGCAGAGACCTCTGGCTTTTCCTAGTAGCGCTTGGATGTGCCAGTGCTCAGGAGACCTGACCAGGCGCATTCAGACAACACCGAAAATATCTTCCTAGCAGGCAGTAGAGGCAAAGGGGAGCCAGCAGCTGAGCTCCCCAAGAAATAGGGGCCCAGCAGCAGTGACGTCATCATTTCACTTGGGCTTGTTCTCTGCTGGCCAAAAACGCATCCCAGGGAGCCACCACAGTGGCCCATTTAAGATGACACTCAGAGGGGCACCAGCCCTCATCCACAGAGCTGAGGTGCTAAGTGCTCCTCACTGTAGTCAGCTGGAAATGGATTCATGTTCCCCCACTGCCTGCCTCCTAACCAGCTGTGCTGGCTGTTGTGGCAGGTATCTGGCAAAGCTGTCTTCAGTGGGGAGCATCTCTGAGGAGGAGACCTGTGAGAAGCTGAAAGGCTTAATCCAGCGGCAGGTGCAGATGTGCAAGAGGAACCTGGAGGTGATGGACTCGGTGCGGCGCGGAGCCCAGCTGGCCATCGAGGAGTGCCAGTACCAGTTCCGCAACCGCCGCTGGAACTGCTCCACGCTGGACACCCTGCCCGTCTTTGGCAAGGTGGTCACACAAGGTGAGCCAGGCAGACCTGGGCCTGGGGTGCAGCTGCATGGGGCAATGGCTATGGCAGCAGCCTGTGCAAACGGGAAGCTCTTGCTTGCTTGTTGTGAGTCAGTGGCTGGGGACAGTAGGGAATGACACAGTGCTGGTTGGTAGGGTAAGCATTTCAGCAAGGCTCTTCTGGCTGTACTGGGGGCACTATATTCAGACCCCTGCAGCTCCTCAGCTGTTAGGTGCATCCACTCTGAACTCTTCTCACACCCATCAGGTGCCTATTGCATAGAGGCACCAGCCCAGGGCATCTGGAGAGCCTGAACCTTTTATAAGGACATGCCACATTCAAGCAGTGACATAAGAGTTGCCTCGTGGTCTAATGTCTTCTCCACCAGGCCCAGGGGCTTCACTTTACAAAGCTGTGACAATATTTCTTTGGTCCCCTCTGAGCAGCACTGGAGCGAAGACTGCTGCCAGGCTGGCAGCTGCTCAGCACAGGGCCCTGGGAGGAGGCAGCCCTCTGCCGCTGGCTGCGAGTAAAACACTACAGTGGCCCGGGAGGTCAGCAGCATCACCTGCCACCACCCTGCTGCTGGCCTTCAGGACAGTTCATGGCCAAGGCAGACCCCAGTCCCTCTGATTACAACTGTACACAGGCATCCCTGAGGCACAGGGCCATGGTCAAACCAAGCAAGGACTCAGAACACCAGTGAGAGGAGATGTGAAGGAAAGACCCTCTGCAACCACTGCAGATCACCAAAGTGGCCCTTGCCTCCCCTCAGGTGCCACTGCCATCTCTGATGCATCCCCTTCTTTCCCATCCCAGCACCCACAGACCAAAGCCTCCCCCAGCTCATTCCTTGACTTTCCTCCCCTCAGCACTGGGGTGAAGATCTCTTCTTGTGAAGGTCCCAGGGACTGGAAATACCAGAAATACCAGAAGCTAAAAGTTGTCTCATTTTAGGCAGCCACAGCACAAACCGACCAACGTGATCCTACCATTAACCTTGATTCCCTTGGAGGCTGTTCAGTCCCTGTGCTTCCTGGGGCCTCTCCAGCCACT
This sequence comes from Eubucco bourcierii, assembly GCA_013396675.1. Lineage (NCBI taxonomy): Eukaryota > Metazoa > Chordata > Aves > Piciformes > Ramphastidae > Eubucco > Eubucco bourcierii. The sequence goes on along the minus strand of VWZE01023432.1, from coordinate 99,690 downwards.
GCCGCCCCAGCCACACTGCAGCTGGGCCACCAAAGTCTGGGCTGCGACCACCAAAGTAGCTGCTCTCTGTCTGACCAGAGAGCTGAGGTGATGTCTGCTTACGAACCATCCCCTCTCTGCCTCAAATGTGGGACCACCCCAAATGCCAACCCTCCTTGCTCAGACATCAAGGAGCTGCATCCTCAGCCAACCTCAGAGGATGATGAGTGATCCAAGAGCTGATTGTTGGCCATGCCACCCTCTGCCTTTATGCCCAGGGATGTCCCTGACTTCCCAGACAAGCTCTTCCTAACCATATGGCACCACAGCAGCAGATGCAAGAGCTGGGAAGGGGCTGCAGCCTGGGGAGCAGTGCCTTTTGCATGGCACTCTGGGAGTGGATGGGGTTTTGCAGTATAGTTTGGAAGGTGCTGGGAGCTGTAAGACTCTGTGTGAAAGAAGGGCAAGGATCTGCAGTTGCAGGGGATGTTCCTGGATGTGGAAAGCACCCATCTATGGTGGATGCAGGAGGGATTTCATGGCTGAAGTGCCCTGCAAGCACCAGGTAAGAGAGTCTCTCCATATAAGCTCTGGAGAGCTTTCCCCATGATGGCAGAGCAGCCTTTGCCTGCTCCTCCGTGGCAGGTTAGAAATTGTGCATCAGAGTTGTGGTCTGAACCTTGCGGGACAGTCTGTAGCTCCCTCACGATTGCAAGGACAGAGATGTCACTGCTGCAAATGATGTCTGGGCATCAGGGTGCTTCTGCTGAGACTGCTCCAGCCTTGGCACTAAGCAAACAGCATCCCTGGGAGTGGAGAGGATGAGTGTCCTGTGTGAGGTAACTCATCTTGGGAGAAAGAAATGGAGCAAAGTGTTTGACTTGATAGCCCTGCATAACATGTTTGGCCAAGTCACTTTTCAGCCCAGCTTTCCAAAGGCTGCAACACCAGCACGTAGAGGCAAGGGGAGCAGAGGCACAGCGAACAGCCGCCCACCAAGGGCCTTTGGCACCTGAGTGCACCTCCTCCAGAAAGCCCTGCCACACGCCTCAGCCCGGCTGTCACAATTCCCACCGTGGTTTGTGCCGTTGCAGGGACTCGGGAGGCAGCCTTTGTCTATGCCATCTCCTCGGCAGGGGTGGCCTTCGCCGTGACACGAGCCTGCAGCAGCGGCGAGCTGGACAAGTGTGGATGCGACCGCACAGTGCAGGGGGGCAGCCCGCAGGGTGAGCATGCGAGGGCCAGGGAACAGGACAGCTGAGCATGGATACAAAACAGCCAGGCAGAGAAATGGCTGCTCCCTGCAGCCTCCCAGAAAGGCTTGAAAAGGTTTTTAAATGCCCCCCTCCTGTTAGTCCGTAAGTCACTCAAGAAGGCATCTGGGAGCACTGCCCATGACAGAATCTTGGTGTGGTGGGAGTTGGAAGGGAAGTCTGGGGATTCTCCACCCCAATCCCTCTGCTAAAGCAGGGTCACCCACGGCAGCCTGCCCAGGATCCCAATGTCCAGGTGGGTTTGGAATCTCTCCAGAGAAAGGGGAGTCGGCAACCTCTCTGGGCAGTCTGCTCCAGGTCTCTGCAACCCACGAGGCAGAAAAAAAGGATCTTGTCCATGTCCCTCACCTGAGACCATACTCTCCAGCTTCCCCAGTTGCCCAAGCAGAGTGCAGCAGTGTAGCAGCTCGGGGCAGGTCAGCTGTTATTTCAGCAGGACTAGAGGAGGAGCAGTGCAGGCTGGCTGCATCTCTTTCACCTCTGCTCTCTGCCTTAGGTTTCCAGTGGTCAGGCTGCTCCGATAACATTGCCTACGGCGTGGCCTTCTCACAGTCCTTTGTCGATGTCCGCGAGAGGAGCAAAGGGGCTTCTTCCAACAGAGCATTAATGAACCTCCACAACAACGAGGCAGGGAGGAAGGTAATGGTGAGGAAGAAACCTGGACAGCCACTGTGGCTCTACAGATGTTGCTCGGGCCAGTCTGGTTTTGCTTCATCCCACCAGCTCACACACATCAGTATCACTTCCTGCACAGCCCTTCCAGACCCTGCATGTCCCACTCTGCTTGCTGTGTCCTTCCCGAGCTGACTCTCCCATCTTGCTTCCCATGTCTGTTCCGGCAGGCGATCCTGAACAACATGCGGGTGGAGTGCAAGTGCCACGGCGTGTCCGGCTCCTGCGAGTTCAAGACGTGCTGGAAGGCCATGCCCCCCTTCCGCAAAGTGGGCAACATCCTCAAGGAGAAATTCGATGGTGCCACCGAGGTGGAGCAGAGCGAGGTTGGATCCACCAAAGTGCTGGTGCCCAAAAACTCCCAGTTCAAGCCGCACACAGATGAGGATCTCGTCTATTTGGACTCCAGTCCTGACTTCTGTGACCATGACCTCAAGAACGGGGTGCTGGGCACCAGCGGCCGGCAGTGCAACAAGACCTCCAAGGCCATCGACGGCTGCGAGCTGATGTGCTGTGGCCGAGGCTTCTACACGGACGAAGTGGAGGTTGTGGAAAGGTGCAGCTGCAAATTCCACTGGTGCTGCTCTGTCAAGTGCAAACCCTGCCATCGGGTGGTGGAAATCCATACCTGCCGGTGATGCACGGATGGGAGCACCCCTCTGTCCCCCTTCTCTAACTGACCCTGCTTCTCCCTTGGCCCGTGGCCAGGACTGAGGAAGTCACCCAGATGCTGCAGGGAGAGCACAGCTCCTTACAGAGACAGAACCCCAGAAGAAAAACAGATTTTAAAGAGAAAAAAAAAATATTTAAAGTTTAAAAAAAAAAAAAAAATCATTGTTGGCTTTTTCTGGTTTGTTTGTTTGCTTGCTTTATTTACTGCTGAAGCCAGAGCCCATTGGTGTGCTGTGCCAGCAGGGATGTGTCTGCTCTCTGCAACTGGCCAGGATTCTGCACCGTGCCTGCTCTCCTCGGGTGAGCTCTTGCTGACTCTGGAGCGTTGCAGATGGGAGATGCCTGAGCCAAGGCTGGCATGAGGCACCAAGTATCCTCTATCAGTTATTTTTGTTTAAGGCATGCACTGAGCATCCCAGAGCACTGCTTGCTTGGCTGATCCTCGGGAGGGGATGGAGTGCAGCCAACGTGTGCAGTCAGTTGCATGGCAGAGGATGGACAGATGGCAACAAGGTGGCACTGTGCCTGGGAGTTCATTTCAATGCAGGGAGAACACAACCAGGCTGGAGAGGGATGCAGGGCACTCTTGCTTTGAGAGCTCTTGATGACCTCCCAGGCTTTAGATGGGTTTTGGGGCAGCTCCAGTGGCCACTCTGATGCACTGAAGCTCCTCAGTGGCTGCTCAGGACTGTTGGAGGACACAATGTTCCCAGCATGTCCCTCTCCCCCTTGCAAGGCCTCTTCCCCCCTCGCTTCTCCAGCATCTTGTTCAACTGAAGCCTGTGAAGAGGATCCAGACAGGCCACAGTACCTGTGAGCTGATCAGTTAATGGAGCTGGTGGGACAAGATCCCAGGGGATTTCTCTTCCTCTCCCATAATTGCTCCCGGCACCCCAGCAGCAGGTCTCCTTCCTCCACTTGTCTGTTCTCCATAACTGGTGAGGGCTCTGGGGACAGCTCCCACCCCCTCGGCTGCTGAGAAAAGCAAAGGTCTAGGTGGAGCAGTTGTTGGGGGAGAGGGGGGAAGACGGTCTGGGGAGAAAGGCAATGCTGCGCTGCTGCTCTGGTTGGCTTGCCCTGGGGGAGGATGAGAGGAGAGCTGGGCCATGTGTGTCCCCAGCGGCAGCATTCGAGCTGCCCCCTGTGGTGCTCCCCGCGGGCTGGCCTGGAGCGGTGCCATCGGCCTAAGTCGCTGTCCGCCCGCCTGGGCTGCTCCTCGCCTGGGAGCGGGCAGCGCAGAGCCCTCGCTGCTGGGCTGCGGGACAAAATATTTGGAGAACTAATAAGCAGAGGGGCACTGCGAGGGGAGGTGGAAAGCAAACCAGTGCCTCTCTCTCTCATCCGCTTTTCTGCGAGTCGAGAGGTAAAGCGGGAGTGAAGCAGAAGCTCGGGACGGCACCGAAGGCCGTCGGAAAGGCTCTGCCCTCGGTGAGCCGGAGCCGGCGTGGGGTGGCGGTGCTGAGCCTGCCTGTGCGAGCTGCCAGCGCCCAGCCCCGGCCAGCGCTCCCCGGGCTGCGGCAGAGCTCCCTGCAAAGCTTCAGGCTTCTTTGCTCTTCCTTGCTCCGTCTTGAGAGGGGAAGGGCTTGGGGACGGCACAGACATGCGGTCGGTCCCGTCCGTGCCGTTGACAGGGACGGGCTGGGGGAGAGGCTGTGGTCGCTGGAAGGTCTCCAGACGGCGTTCGGCTGGAGGCTGCTGACAGCTGACTGGAAGCAGCGCAGGGCTAGGGAGGTTTGCACTGAGGATTCCCGTGCTACACCTCGGCTGCCCTTCCTACCCCTTCCAAGAACCCTTGAGCAAAGGGTGCCAGGTGGCAGGGCTGCTGACACCCTGGGGATAGCCCGGGACACGCCAGGGCAGGAACACCTGGAGCTGATTCACTGCAATGCCAATCAGAGCTCTCCTCAGAAGTCATCTTCCCCAGTACCTGTGGGCTGGTCAGACATGCAGCATTAAATCCTCAGGAGGGTTCTAAGCTTCAGCTCCCTGCTGTCTCTAACTATTTAACCCCCCAAGGTTACAAGTTCTCAAGTACCTTGGAGACTTTTCCTCCTCTTCCCAGCTCACGCAGAGCAGGTCACAGACCTCAGGCCACCAGCCAAGTTTTCTGTTCATTGTCCATCTAGGATGAGGGCCAAAGCTGAACAAGACAATCCAGATCAGAGTGGAGATAATCTCTTCACAAGGGATTTTTTTCAAGCTGCAATGAAAGCTGAGCCCTGCAAATGTCACCCGAAGATGCCCTGGCCCTGCAGTGCTGGCTCCGCTCTCCGTGCTGGTGGCAGCAGCAGGGTGGGGCAGTGGGAAGTGCCTTTGCTGCAGATTTACTTTGTCTATTAAATAGTTTGGGCTGAATGAGCCACGGGGGCTGCTGCTTCTGGAGTTCAGGCTCCACTGGGCAGCATAAAACTAGAACAGAATGCAAGCACCTCATCATGGCTGCTCTCTGAGAGCCCTTGGAGAGGAAGAGAGGTGCCCATATGGTGCCTCTTGGCAGTGCAAAGGAGACACTAAGGCTGTCCTTGTGCCTCCTCCTGTCTCTCTTTGGGAGGTGTTTGCATCACAGGCTGCATCTGTGTTTCCCCATCCCTCTAAGAACTTGGTCACTAATCCACTGCGTCAATCTTCTGCACTGGACACACCGCTGGCTTACGATGCCACATCTGCTTGATGCAGTGCTCTCCTGCCCACAGCCAACATCTGCAGCTGCTGCAGGTGCTCCTGAAGCCATCTTAGCAGTGGTCTTGAGGTGTGTTTGGACTGTAGATGCAGAGTCAAGGACCTTTCACCTTTCACCTCCATCCCTGTCCTGCAAAGTGCTGGGTTTGGAAGAAATGTGGGACCAGATGCCCAGCATGCTCCACCTGCCCTCAGTTGTTTGTCCTTCCACAAGCCAGGGACACTCAGCTGCATCCTTTCCATACCATTCCAAATAGTCTGGAGCTTCTCACTTGCATGGGCTGCTTCTGGGTCCTCTTTGGCCTCCATGGGTGGCAGCGGTTGAGGGCTGCTTTTTAAGTTTAACCATTGTTGCAGAAACAGGAAGGCAGGATGGGAGAGAAAGAGCCTCCAGCCTCCCAAAAACCCTTCCTTCAAACAGCTCCCTGGTAGATAACACCCCACAGACTCCCAGCTCCATCTCTTCCTCTCCCCACTTCAGCTTCAGCCTAAGGTGAGTGACAATCTTCCTACATCACAGATTCACAAATTGCATCAGGTTGGAAAAGGCCCTTGAAGGGCATCTTGTCCAACACTGCTGCAGCCAGCAGGGACACCTCCAACTAGAGCAGACTGTCCAGGGACACATCAAATCCAATCTTGAGTGTCTCCAGGGATGGGACTTCAGCCACACCCCTGGGCAGCCTGTGCCAGGCTTTCACCACCCTCATCATGCAGAACTTCCTCCTGATGTCCAACCTAAATCTCTCCCGCTCCAGCTTCAAACCACTGCTCCTTGTCCTCTCCCCACATGCTCTCCACAGGCTCCCCAGCCTTCCTGAAGGGAACCTACAAGCTTCCCCAAGCTGAACACAGCCCCAGCTCTCCCTCAGCCTGTCCTCATAGCAGAGGTTCTCCAACCCTCTGATCATCTTTGTGGCCTTCTCTGGATCCTCCATCAGGTCCATGCCCTTCCTCTGGTGAGGGTCCCAGAGCTGGCCACAGTCCTGCAGGTGAGGTCTGACAGAGCAGAGGGGCAGGATCCCCTCTCTCTATCTCTGCCCACACTGCTTTGGATGCAGCTCAGGCTGCCCTTGCCCTTCTGTGCTGCCAGTGCCCATTGCTGGCTCCTGCCCAGCTTCTCATCCAGCATCCCCAAGTTCTTCCCTGCAGGGCTGCTCTCAATGTCACCATCCCCCAGCCTGGACTGATGTCGAGGGTTGCCCTGATCACCTTCCAGCACAGTGGTGAAACCAAACATGCTTCACTCTTGTGCTGAAACAAGGTGCAGGGCGATGCCACCTTCTCTGCAGCCATGGATAGAGCAGCATGTTCATGCCCACGCACTCAGCCTGTCCCCACATACCCCACACATCTGAGAACATCCTGCTAAGCCTCCTCCCACCACTGCACCCATCCGTGTGCTCGCCCCTATCCCAGTCCCACAGGCTTGGCATCTGCTCCTTATCCTCACCCCCCTTGACATCTTCTGCTTGGTGAGCTCATCTCTCCACCAAGGACTCACAGGTCTCCATCCAGCCTCTCCCACTCACAAACATTTCTGACTGCTCCACTGCTGGCTTGAGATCATCATGGCAAAATCAAGTCCTCCCCACCCTGCTCCAGCAGCCTGGTAACTACTTGATTGCTTTCCCATCCCCCAAACTCCCAACTTCAGCACTATCTCCTGCTCCTTTTTTCTTCACATATTGTCCTGGGGACCCCCCCACTCCGGTCACATGCCTTCAGCCTCAGCTACCTTCAACCTGGGCTGCTCCATGCTTGGGGTTTCACATGTGCCAATCCTCCACTCTGCTCACAGGCACATCACACAGGCACAGCTGATGTTTCTCTCCAGCTGTTTTGCCCATACCACTCTCATGTTCTCTGTTGGGCATGAACACTTTGATCTCTCCCACCTATCTCATCCTCCCTCCCCTGGCATGCTCAGCCTCACTCATGCACCCCTCTCCTTGCAAAGGGATTCAGTCACCATGGGTGACCTCAGTAGTGCCCATGCAGAGCACTGCATCCTCTCCCTCCCTCACACCATCACTGACCCTGACAGCAACCCCCTTTGACCACAGTCACTCCCCTGCACCTCTTGCTTTCCCCTTAGCCACACAGACTGACCAGCTGGCTGTGAGAAGTAGTCCCAAGAGCCTGAGACTGCCGACAAGAGTAGGATGCTTCAGGGTTGGGATGGTGTCACTCTGCAGGAGCAGACAGCAGAAGAGGACAAGTCCTCCTCATCAGTACTGTGCCTGCCAAGTGGAAGTGCTTGGGTCTCCCCCACTCTGGCACAAGAGCAGTGCTCAGCTCCCACCTACACTTGCTGAAGATGGCAGCAGGGCCTTGGCTGCCAAGGTGCTTCCTTCATTGCCTCCAAGCTGCTGCAGAAGGCCGTGGTGAAGGACACCCAGCAGAGCAGAGCCTTTGACAGCAGCTGGTGTGTGACAGAGCCTGTGACAGCAGGAGGGCTCCCAGCCAGTACTCCTCAGAGAGGCCTCCCGACCCTGACTGCCAAAATCATGCTCTAAGTACAGGAAAATAAATTGTGCAACCTGCCTGCAACTGGCAGAGACAGAGGAAGGGTCAGAAAGTGGGCAGGGGATCAGGCTCCACATCTCTGTGCTAACATCTGGCACTTGAGCAGCATGTACACCTGATGCTCCTGTCCTTACCTCCCACAGGCATGCCCAGGATGCTTCTGCAGATGCACAGTCTCTCCTCAGGGGTCCCAGAGAGGTGGCCACACACAAGCCACGTCCTTGTGCCTGTGCTCAGCCCTCAGGAGCCACCAGGTCCCCTAAGCTAGCCTCCTGGTCTGGCAAGGCATTGCTCCTCCCTCCCTCTCAAAGCTGACCGTTGCTATTTGCTCAAGCACACAAGCAGAGTGTTGGCTGGGGGAGACTCCAGACCGTTGCAGATGCCCTGGTGAGTGCCTCAGAGTCAAACGCTTGGGTCAAAACAGAAGCTCTCTCCTTCCAGTTCTCCATCACAAGTGACAGCACAAATTGCAAGCCTTGATTAGTCAGAGCTGTTTGCTCTGCAGTGCATTAAAACACTCACCTCAACCCCTTCAGCAGCTGCTGAGCCCACATGTCCCCATGGGCTCTGACCTGGGGCACACTGCACTGTGGCAGGTTTGCTCCTGTCACTGCAGCCACACACAGCACAGGCAGCGCAGCACAGCACAGGGACCACAGTTGAGCCCCTCCACCTGCTCACCATCAGGCACAGTTACCACAGCAGGGCACAAGAAGGGGCTGGAAAATGCAGTGGCCTGTCCTTTCAGATGTTCCAGCCTCCCTGAGCTGAGTAGTAGCCAAACTCAGTCCATGAGAAGATCTCACCACTGGCTGCAGCCTTTTCCGGCCTGGCCTTGAAAACGTCCAGGGAGGAGGCACCCACAACCTCCCTGGGCAATCTGTTCCAGTCAGTGTCTCACCATCCCCTTCAGGACGTGCCCGAGGCAGCAGCCAGCAGCACCCATGGCTTGGCATCCCCAGGTCAAAGCTAACACAACAGCCACAACAAACCATCCCAACCTTTACACCACCCACAGGCAAGACAGAAAGCTTTGTTCTGCAGGTGAGAGTCCTCCCAGGGCTTCTCTGACAGGAGAAGGACAGGAAGGAACTTCCTACCAGGGACTAGGGAATAGACTGAAGCTTTGAAGCTTGAGGAGGGGAGATTTAGACTGGAGATTAGGAAGAAATTCTTTAGAGTGATGGCACTGGGACACTGGAACAGGTTCTGGGGTCTCTACCTGCAGCAGGATCATTTATTCTGCATGCTTAAATCACTCTTCAGGCTCATGGGGGCTATAGGGAATGCCCATAGAAGGCATTCATGGGGCAGCTTTTTGTTCTAGAGCAAAGTCAGAGGCAGGGGAACTGAAGCACTTCATCTCTTGCTTCACCAGCAATATGCCACTCTTCCTTCCACCTGCTCTGCTTTGCTTTGCTTTGCAGCAGAAAGCAGGCTCATTCCAAGCCCATCAACAAACCTTCCTAGAGCTGTGGTAAGACAGACAAGATGTGAACACAATCCTGATCTCCTTGGTGAGTATCAAAGGCACAGAAGCCCTGACAGGAGAGGGCAGCCATCCAATGGAAAGAGATCTTCCAACACCATGGCTGTGAGTGAGCTGCCAAGCTAAAGGCTTTAGCAGGTGAAGAGGCTGGAGATGACAACACATCACCTGCAGGAGCAGAACTCAGGACAAAGATGTTGCTGAGGAGCCAAATGGAGATTCTGGGGTTGGGGAGCCTGTCCAGGCAGCAGGCTCAGGGCAGAGGCAGCAGTAGAGGTGCTGCCACTTCCCCAAACCCTCTTTGAGTCTCTCAGCCAGTGTGAGCTGAAAGTCTCTCAGAACTGGGCAGACAGCCAAGAAGAAGCTGAGCTCTGAACTGCTGAGCATGGTGCCTGAAGAGCAGATGATGCTGAGGTCCCAAAAACCAGTTACCAGTGAGGGCAGGGAGACAAATCTGTCTGAAATCTTCCTGTGTGGCTCTGCCACAGTTTTAAGAGCAGCCCTTTGGAGGTGCCAAAGCTCTCCCAGCTGAGCAGTTTCCCAACTGTATCCCTTGCATCTTCCCATGGAGCCAAGACTCACCTCCTCACAGCCTTCCTCAGTGCTATGGTGGCAAGAGCAGAAGCAAATGCTTGGTTGGGTAGGTAGGCAGCAGTTGTTTTGTTGCTGATGGAGGAAGTTCATCAGAGATCTGGGACAACCTATTTTAGCTATGGGGCTGAGCAGCCACAGCCCAGCACAGCAGAGGAGGAAGGGAAGGATCCTATCACTTGGTCAGGGATGGCACTGAGCATTTCTCAGGTCATCATTTCTCACAGCAGCCACCTCCGGGGATGGTCCTCTGCAGTTTTTTCCAACCAAACCCAGCTCGGGAGGGTCTGTTCTGCACCCTTAGATTGCAGAGGCCCTGAGCTTAAATCTGCAAAGAGAATAAAAATTCTCTATAATAAACAAATTCACAATGGCCTCAATCACACCAATACCTTTTTTGTTCCTTTGTAGCCACCAATGAGGAAGCCAACTCAAGCTGTTTGTTCCACATCCTATTTCTGTCTCCATCTCCCATTTCCTTCTATCCAATATTACCTTCCAAATTCCAGCTCTGATCCTCAGATAATTCAAACATATTGCATTGCTTTACAAACTGTGTTATTTTATCCCTTTCACCTGCCACTTTTCTTTTAGATAAACACTCACAGCTCCCAACACATCACTTTAACTCTTTGACTGCCACTGGAAATTGAACCAGATGAGACTTTCATTGGGGAAACTCTTCTCCTTTTCTTCTCTGCATTAAGCCAAGCAAAATGTCATCTGCCTTAGCACTGTCTTCAGCTCATTTCACTTAGGTTCTGCCCACTAATTTCACCACCTTCTGGTGTGAATGTATCTGTTCAGGTTGGAGTTGTGGTGTAAAGTTGTCTTAATCACATCTCCTTGTTGAGGGCTACTTATTTCCTGCCCCAACTACCACTTCTCAGGGTTTGAAGATCCTGGGCTGTGCACAGGATACCAGATTCATACACAGGCACACTCCAGCAAAGCAGGGAGCTGACACATTTCACACCCATCTCCCACCCCACTGCAATGGCATGAACCAGGAGCAACAGCTGAGCAAAGTCCTCCCAAATGAGGAGCATTTTCCTTGTGCTTCTTCCATGTCATTGCCAGCATTCCAAGTCTAGTCCTGCTTCCTCCTTGCTGCTGGGTCTGAGATCGGAGCTGCTTCAGCATTACTTTTTGCACATCAGCAGTTTCCTGGCAAGCCAGAAGCAAGTCATAGTGGAGTTAGGGAACAGCAAAAGCAGGGGGAAGAGTTGTAAGCTAGAAATCCTTTTTCCCACTCTCACACCCACCAGGGATGCCTGGGCAGCTCTTCGGGCCCGCCTGTGCCTGCCCTCCTCAGGACCCAGATCCACCTCCTTTAATCATGGGATCAACTAAACCATCACCCTTCAAAGCATCTGATCCCCTCGAGCCTCCTAACATTAACTGCCTGAACCTCTGTTATCCTTACCCAAACTTCTTCCTTCAGGACACTGGACCCAAAGGGGTTTTGGTTGAAATTTGTCAGTACAAGGATTTTGCAGAGAAGTCAACCACCTTGCATGGAGTTCCTGCTTGGGGCAGAGCCAACATCAGCCCTTCAGGATACCAGCACCTTGCAACAGCTGGACCCACACTGAGTCTTGCTGAAAGTCCTGCCTTGGCCAAATGCTCCTCACTGCTGGGCCCCCACTGCCAGCAACCTGACCCTCTGCCTGCCATGCACCTCACTACCACTGTGCCCTTGGTCTGCGTGCCATCCCAGTCTAGATGGGCTATGGGAACATGTCACTCATGGAGCAGGTGGTCACAGAGAGAAGCTGCATGGAACACACACAGCTTCCTTGCTGCCATTCACCAGTGGATGCAGTGCTTACTGCCACCTTCCCCCAGGGCCACCTTCACCATCACTTAGAGGGAAAGGAGCCCAAACCTTGGGGGAGTCCTATGCTAATGAAGACCTGCTGGCCTCAGTGCTCCACCCAACAACCGCTCCCCATTCAAAACCAAAACTCAGGAGCCAGCAGTGGGACCAGATGAACTAAAGTTCTGACATGAGGGATAGCTGGGACACTCCACAGTTCAGGAAATTACTCAGAGCCCTCCACAAAGTGCTACTGGTTCCCTTGCCATGAGGCTCAGAAGGATGCTGGGAGGTGCCTGGGTTAACAGGGCTGCTCCACAGAGATTCCTCCGCTTAGCCCCGAGACACAGCCAATCTGTGTCTCTCTGAGTCATCTGCTTCCTCCCAACCACCAAACATTGCCTCAAAGTTTGCACAGATGGTGCTTAATCCCCCTTTGGACAATGGGTGTTTGCTCTTTTAAAGGGTAGTTACTAAATAAAAACAGGAGGAGGGAAGGGAGGCAGAGAGGGGTGGGAGAGGTTAGGCAGGACCAGAGGATGAAGCCAGGCAGTACCCAGCAGGGATGCAGGCTATGGACAGGCACCCTGGTTAGGGCACAAAGGTTCCAAGCTAAATCTCAGGGGGATGAGGAGCAGTCCTCAGGAGGATCATGTCCACCCCAGGAACCTTAGCCTGCCTGGGGCCTTCTGCCTTTGACCTTGCCTAAAGCCTGTTCCCTGCACATTGTCCTGGGGACTGCCATGGGTCAACAACATGACCATGGCTGCAGGAAGAGCACTGGTGGGCTTGACGGCTCCTTCCCAATGCCAGAGGAGCATGGAGCAGGTCCTTTTCCTGCCCTGGATCAGATCTACTTCTGGGAAAATATATTCTTTCCCACCGTGGCTGGCTGGCTGATGTGGTGAGTTTGGCCTTCTTGGAGAGGAGTGATGCTGTGCCCAGCCTGCCAAGAGAAACGCTCAGCACCCTATAAAGTGCATGCAGGGCTTTGGTGCTGACATGTCTGGAGGGCCCAGAAGAAACTCTGCAACACAGAGATGTTGTGGGGAGATGTTTTCACTACCAGCCCCAAAGCTACGGCAGGAGCAGGTGGAGCAAAAGGACAGGAGTGGAGAGGGAAGCCCTTCTGTGGGGCAGAATCCTCCTTTCTCACTGCTCCTCCCTCCCAACCACCAGTCCACCAACCAGAGCACTCCGAGATCGCAAACAATCGTGAGAGCAAACCTGGGCTGAGAGAGGGCAGGGGAGAGCCAGGAGGGCTCGGCACGGAAAAAACTTCTTCTCTGCCATTTCCTCCCTTCCAACCCAGCGGAGATGATGCAGGGCAGGGAGGAGGACTGCTCTCGCTCTGCCAAAAGCATTCCTGGAGCTCCTGAGCAGCTGGGCCGGGGCTGAAAAACCCTGCCCAGGGGCTGTCCCTGCAGCCTGAGCGAGGCTGAGGCAGGCAGGAGAGATGTTGAGGTCCGGGGAGCCCCTATCAGAGGGGCACGGAGCCAGCTTTGTCCCCAGAGCTGCCCCTGCCCCGCGTCCGCCCGCCGCGGCCCCGCACTTCAGAAGCAATTAGCAGCCGAGCTGAACTAATTCCCTGCGCGGCGGCTCCAACACAAACAGAGCCTGGCCTGCGCCCCACACCTCCGCGCACATTCACCTCTGTTCCCGGGGCCGGGGCGGCCCTGCCAAGAGCAACACCGGGACGCCGCCGCTCTCTGGGCGAAGAGGCAGCCCTGCAGGGCCGGAGCGCGGTGGCCGCGGCTGCGCAAGCTGCCGCCGGCAGAGAGACAGCAGCAAAGCAGCCTCTGTTCGCGGCCCGGGGCAGGCAACAAGGCCCCGAGTATGTGCCGCGTACCCAGGGGGCCGCAGCGGCAGAGGTGTGAGGGCTGGGGGCTGGCGGCGAGGGAGCGCCGAGCCGGGGCCTTTGGGCAGAGGGGAGAAGGTTCTTGCAAACAGCACCTGCGGGGTGTTTGTCAGCCCCGCCGAGGCTCCGGCAGCTGAAATAACAACCAGAGGAAGGGGTGGGGGAAGGCTGCTGAGCTCCCCCCGCTCCAGCGCCGGCTCCCGCGGCTCGGCTCGGGCAGCGCAGGGCTGCAGGGCGCTGGGTCACGACGCGGCCGACACTGCCCTGCTGCCGCCGGGGACCTTCCTGCGCTTGGCGGCATTCCGCGGCAGGGCTTTAGGACTCGCCAAGGGCTGGCTCTTGCCCCCGTTTAAAGCTGACCATGCTGCAGTGCCAGCAGGGCTGCCAGGCTTTGCTGGAGCACGCTGCCACGTTTGGGAGCTCGATTGGGCCCCGTCGCTCCAAGGAGAACGCAGGAGACGACTTGCGACAAAGGGACCCACCCGGGCTGCTCTCCGAGAGACAAACCCACTGGTGGCTGAAGACAGGAGAAGAAGTGGTTGCAATTCCTGCCTCTTGGCATAGCAGCCCACATCGGGCCAGCTTTGCTTGGAGCCCTTTAGCACAGGACACTGCCACCCGGGAAGCCACCAGGAGTTCAGGGCTGCCTGCCTTGTCCAAACAGACCAAGACAGCTCCCGGGCAGCAAACAAGCACCTGCTGGAGCCAGCACACAGGGAGATGTGTCAGGAGAGCAGCCAGCAGGGTGACAGCAGCCCTGGGCAGTGCCTCGCCTGGGCTCAGCATGTCCTGGGGATGCCATCAGAGAGGCTGTAACCCTAGTGTGGCAGCTCCTCCTCATTTTTCACTGCTCCTGCAGCTGGGGCCATATTTATCCCACTCATAGTCCGTGCCAGGACGTGGCTGGGATCACGTTGGGGGAATCTGCAGAGGCGAGGAGAGGAGAGCTGCATCACCCCAAATCCACATCTCCTGTGCATGGCCAGGGACAAACCCCTGCCTGGACAGGGTCTCTGCAAGTACCCCTGGACAGGCAGGGACTTGCTTGCCCATCCTGTCCCTGCTGCCTTTGCCAGCTCTGTGATCCAGCAGAGGTGTGTCCACACCTCCCCTGCAGCAGCCAGGCTTGCACAGGCTGTCTAGACAGGCACAGCAGCAGCTCCACGCGCTGCAGCACACAGCAGCCTCTGGCCCACAGAGAGGTCTGTCCAGCCCCTGGTCTGCACAGCACCTGTTGCAATGCATGGCCAGGGACCCACTGCAGCAATGCCTGGCTCAGGACTCATTCCCCCATGCACTACAAAATCAAAGCTGCAGCCCGGAGCAGGCTATGGAGAGGTCCTAGGGTCAAGCTACTAAGCCTCCTATCTAGTTAAAGCCTTAAGCTGTGCTGTGATCTCTGCCAGGCAGCCCTGTGCTGGAGCCCATGGTGGGGAGGGACAGAGGTGACAGTGCCTGTGTGAGTGCCCCAAGGAGCCAAGGATTGGAGGATACCAGGACTAGACAGGGAAGCAGCAGGAGCTGGAGGGTTTGGAGGGCTGCCAGCAGGCTGGGAATGTCCCACATCAGAAAGTAGTCCCTTTGGCACCTCTGCCCTGGCCCTTGACATCCTTTCCAAAGTGCCTGTGTGTGCCCAGCAGCTTCCACCCATGAATGCCATCCACTGAGCCACAGGACAGGAAAAGAAGAGGGGGCCAGGGCAGTGTGCTGGTTTGAGGCTAATTAGAATATTTTAATAGAGAAAATCACACTCTAGGCTGTGAAAGGAAAACATCATGATGGCTACTGCACTCATAGGCTTGCTAAGAAATTGTTTGGGAACACTAACCAAAACAATAGATAAGTGAGTTGTGTCTGTCTCTTGCTGGAGCAGCAGCTGCTGGGGTGATCTAGCAGCTTCTGGGCTCTGGCTCCTCTGCTGATTAATCCTCACTAACCACTTTTCTTCTAACCCCCCTGGCTGATCCTCCTAATTTACCTTGCACGTAAGGCAAACCTTGGGCTAAGGTACAGGGGTGGGGAGAAGGTGGAAGGGTGGTTGGGAGCCCCTCCTGGGGTCTCTGATTTCTGGGAAGGGAATTGTGTTGCTGTTTTAACTTTTACTTGTATATTTCTGTAAATACCCTGTCTATAGTGTATATCTCTGCTGTACACTGTGCTGAGCTGTAAATAGAGCTTCAGTCCTTAACTTCCACCTGGCTGAGTTCTAGTCTGGGTCATTTTACAAAGTGAGGGGGGCAGGGAACTCCCAAACCGTCACAGCAGAGAGGATGGTGAGTGGATGGGGTGGATCAATGAAGTGTTTGGCATCAGTGGGGGAACCAGTCAGTCATAGCTGGCAGGACCAGGCTGTTCAGGGACACCTCCCACCAGCACAGGTTGCTCAAGGCCTCATCCAACCTGGCCTTGAACACTTCCAGGGAGGGGACATCCACAAGCTCCTGGGCAACCTGTTTGAGTGTCACCCTACCCACACTCTAAAGAATTTCTTCCTCATCTCCACTCTCCTCTCTCCCAGCCCAAATCCGTTGTCTCTCATCCTGTCACTCCCAGCCCTTGTCACAAGTCCCTCCCCAGCTCTCCTGGAGCCCCTTCAGGCACTGGCAGGCTGCTCTGAGGTCTCCCTGGAGCTTTCTCCAACTCTCTCAGCCTCTCCCCACAGGGGAGCTTCTCCAGCCTCTCATCATCTTGGTGGCCTCCTCTGGACCCTCTCCAGCAGCTCCAGGTCCTCCTTGTGCTGGAGGCCCCAGCGCTGGAGGCAGTGCTGCAGGTGGGGTCTCAGCAGAGCAGAGGAGCAGAATCCCCTCCCTGTGCTGCTGCTCTCCCTGCTCTGGCTGCAGCCAGCATAGGGCTGGCTCTGGGCTGCCAGTGGCCATTGCTGGCTCCTGGGGAGTTTGCCACCAGCTGACACCCCCAAGGCCTTCTCCCCAAGGCTGCTCTCAGCCACTCCTCACCCAGCCTGGATTCGTGTTTGGGATTGCCCTGACCCAGCTGCAGGACCTTGCTCTCAGCTTTGCTGGACTTGATGACGTTGTCATGGGCTCAGCTCTGCAGCCTGTGCAGGTCCCTCCACGTGGATCCCTTCCCCCCAGCACTGTCAACCAGGCCACACAGCTTGGTGCTATCCACAGACTGCTCCCAGTGCCGGCCCCTGAGGGACACCACAGCTCAGTGGTCTCCATCTGGACACTGAGCTGCTGACTGCAGTTCCCTGAGTGCAGCCTGCAGGCAATTCCTTGCCCAGCCAGTGGCCACCCCTCCAGTCCATGCCTTTCCCAGCTGGTGACCAGGATGCCATGTGGGGGAGTGCCAGACACTTTGCACAGCTGCAGGGAGATGCTGTCAGTTGCTCTTCCCTTATCCACTGATGCTGCGACTCCATCATAGAAAGCCACCAAGCTCCTCAGGCAGGGTTTGTCCTTGGTGGGACCACCAATCACCTCTGCTTCATTTTCCATAGGCCTTAGCAAGGCCTGGAGGATCTGCTCCAGAACCTTGCCAGGCTGACTGGCCTAGAGTTGCCAGGGCCTTCCTTTTTTCCCTTATTGAAGATGGAGGTGATGTTACCCACCTTCCATTCAGCAGGAACCTCAGCAGACATCTCAGCAGGCTGCCATGACCTTTCAAGTATGATGGACAGTGGCTTGACTAGGATCTCATCTTCAACAGGGTGGGCAGGAGGAGGAAAGAAGCCATCAGATGTGAAGCATGCCCTGAGTCAGGGTGTATGGATGCCACACTACTGTCATGGAGGCAAGAAAACCATGAGGACATCTGCCCATCAGATCTCCACTCAGCCCACACAAGGTCTTCAGGGATAAGCAAGGAGCCAAAGCCATGAAAGAGCAAAGCTCCCAAAGGCAGAGATGAAGACAGCTTGCTTCATGAGCATGGGTCTGACCCAGCAAGCTCTGTCACTGGAGCTGCTGCTGAGCAGACCTCTACCCAGCACCACCACACCTGCAGGCAGGAGACAGGGAGTACTGTCACACAAAGGTCTCTTGGAGCCATGGACCTGCTGCAACCACTACCCAGGCTTGGGAAAGTTTGGATAAATCAGCACTGCCATTTTGCCTTGGCTCCCCAGCTGCCAGGACAGAGGAGACCTTCCCAGGGCTCAGCCTCTGCTGGTGACTGGGGTGTGGGGCTCTGGTCTGGCAAGCTCTGACATCTCCCAGAGTGACAAAATGATCCTTTCTGTCACTACAGCAACATCAGAGCAGATACAGGAGCTGGTTCCCCCATGTCTGTGCCTTCCAACCAGCCTTCAGGAGGGGTGTGAGCAAGGAGCAATCTAAGCTAGCAGGTTCAGGTCCTTTTTGGACAGGACAGCGTCAAAAGACTGACAGACTCAGCTGCACAGCAGAGATGATGCCTGAAATGAAAATACAGTGGTGCAGACCTTCCTAAGCCAGCACCTTGGTCCCAAGGCATTACCACAGAATCATCAAATCACAGGGTGGTAGGGGTTGGAGGGGCCTCTGGCCATGAGAGCCAGCAGAAGTTCCTCCAATGTAGTTCGTTTTCGTGTTCCCTCCTTACTTGCCCTCACTCTCCAAGACATTATCCATGCAAAGCTGCAAGATTGCTTGGGAACTCAGGAAGGAGCCTTGGTCCTCTTCATCTTTCTTGGTGTGCCTCAGGGGTAAGGCACGAAGAGCGAAGGAGACTGGCAGTGACCACCCAAAGTATGACCTCCCCTACACCAGTCCCAGCAGGACCCGCAGGGTGTGCCCTGCTCCATCCAACCTGGCACTTGGCTAACTCCACCCAAGGCAGCAATTAACACACCTCTGGTGTGGAAGGGGACCCTGTGGCTCTCAGGCTTCACTACCACCCTCCTCGAAGGCAGGGGACAGGTGAGGAGTGGGCTAGAAACTTGGCTTCATTTGTGATGCCCACAGACAGCAAGCCTGGCAAGTCCCAGGCTATGGGAGCCCTGCCAGAGAAAGTCCAGGCTCACCTGCACCTCCAGCTGCCAATCACAGAGTGGTAGGGATTGGAAGGCTCCTCCAGAGATTATGAGGTCCAACCCCCCTGACAGCAGCATCACCTGGGGCAGGTCACACAGGATGGGTTTTTTAAGTCTCCAGAGGAGACTCCACACCCTCTCTCTGGGCAGCCTGTTCCAGAGCTCTGTCACCCTCACACTACAGAAATGTCTCCTCATGTTGAGGTGGAACCTCCTGGGTTCCAGCTTGTACCTGTTGTTCCTTGTCCTGTCATTGGGCACCACTGAACAGAGTCTGGCACCTTCAACTTCTCACCCACCCCTCAGACATTTATAGACATTACTCAGATCCCCTCTCAGCCTTCTCCTCTCCAGACTAACCAGCCCCAGGGTTCTCAGTCTCTCTTTGTAGCAGAGATGTTCAGGTCCCCAGATCATCCTCATAGCTCTCTCTATTAGACTCTCTCCAGCAGATCTCTGTCTGTTTGGAATTGGGGAGCCCAAAATTGGACACAGTATTTCAGGTGTGGTCTCACCAGGGCAGAGCAGGGAGGGAGGAGAACCTCTCTAGAGCTGCTGGACACTTCTTTTGGTGCAACCCAGGAAGCCCAACAGCTGCCCTGAGCACCACCACACTGGCAGCACAGATGGAGAGCTGGGAAAGGCTGCTGAACATCACCCCCAGCCACAGCAAAGGCTCTGCTGAGTGGCTTGAAGCAATTTCAGAGGCACCTCGCAGCTCCCCACACAGTGCTCCATGCTGCTTGAGGCAGTGCCCTGACGCTCTGCACTTCAGGATGGGTGGCCAAAGCCTAAGCTAACCCTCAGCACCACATGACAGGGATGTCTCACACTGGATGCCCTGCTCCCTCCTGCAAGCTTCCGCCACACAGGCACAGGCAGCAGCTGAAATAAGCAGTAGCAGTTGGAGGGAGCAGGAAACCTACTGCACTGCAAAGATCCTGGCAGCACAGTGGATTTTCTGCCCAGCACAGTAACCTCAGCAACCAAATCTGCAGCCTGTCCAGAGAATTAAATCAGGTCTCCTAGACCAGGACCATTGCTTTCAAACTCAAATTGTGATCAGTGACAGAAAGGGAGAGGAGGCAGAGATTAGAGACCTTTCCTTGTCTGGGTGGATTTGTTAAAAATTTTGACAGATTAACCCATGCTGGAGCCAGGCTAGAGCTGAGCCAGAATGAAACTAGAAAGGAGCAGAGTAAGAGGCAGACACTTGAAACGTGTGAGGTTGAGGCAAGAATCCAAATCCAGGTGCTCTTCCCTGCAGAAGCAAATCCTACACCACATGGCAGGACAGGCTCCAAGGAACACCCAGGGCAAGAATTCAGTACCCACAGCACTGCACTCATGCTTTCTGCTGCATTAATGGCCACATTCATCACTGAAGGGTAACACAGGCACTGCCAGCAACACTGTGGACACATCACACAGTCTAGACCTTTCCCTCCTCCTCACAGGTTTAGGAACACCCTCCTTAGTCTGACCAGCAAGCCTCAGGGCAAGTCCCCATCAGGTCTCCAGACAGAGGTCGGGAGCAGGACAAGCAGGACCAGGCCAAAGCTCACGTTTCCAAAAGCCCCCTGGAGCAACACAGTCCTAGCAGCAAGAGCAGCACTGCTCTCTGGGCATGGCAGCTGAGCTCTGGCTGGGCACTGTGGCCACATTTTCAGAGCTCATTCAGCCTCTGAAGATAAAGATTAAACTCTTGGAAGAGTTTTCAGAGACACTTCAGTGCTTGCATCCATCAAGCTCCTGACTTACTCAGGCATCTTGAAAGAGTCTCCTTTGGAACCCTGTTCCCAGGTTCTCTGGGCTGCTGATAGCTTTTCCACATTGCAAGACTCAACAGCCCAGTGGCTTCAAGTTTCTTCACTTTTGGGAGGCAAAAGATGCTCCCCAAACCCTCAAAAAAAAAAAAATCCAACAAACCTAAACAGCTCACAAACCTGAGCATCATCTTCTGTGAGAAGGTCTGTGAGTCAAAGCTGGGGACTGGAAGCAGCCTCCCCCGGGACAGGTTTGTTCCACCCTCTTGAGCAAACTCTTTCACCAAAGAGGCCAAACCACCTCAGGTTCACCAGAGCTATGACACCAAGGGACAGGAGGCAGCACTCCAGGAACAACCATAACGAGGATGAGGCACCTGGGCAGTGCCACAGCTGGTGCAGGTTTCTGCAACACCCGGGCCAGGGTCGCCGCAGAGGGACTCTGTCCTGTCCCCATGCGGACACAGCCTCGGGGCACTTAGCATGAGCTCACTTCGCAGCCGGGGACATGCTGGAGAACCTGGGCTGCGTTGGATATCGGTGGACACGATCCGCCCCACTAAACTCCCTCGCCCTCCTCCTTTTCCTCAGGGTCCTCTCTACGCCAGAGCTGAGGTCGTCCGGAGGCGGCGAAGGCAGCGGGGCCGGGGCTGATCCGCGCAGCAGGGCGCGGCGGGAACGCAGCTGCCCGCGGGGCTGCGAACAGCTCTGCGCTTCGTCCCCTCCGCAGTATCGCTGTTACACAGAGGGGCTGGAAATAAAAATGATGGCACTGGAGCCACCACCGGCGGCTGCCGTTGCAGGCGGCCCGCGGCAAGCGGAAAACCCAAGGCTGGGAAGGGAACCTGGGCAACCCCTCCCGGGCAGCGGGAGCGGGCCCGGGCCCGGGCCCGTAGCCAGCGCCACAGCCTGGACGCGTTCGCCACCCAGCGGGCAGGGACCGCGCTGCAGGGACCGGGGCTCCAATTGCGACCCTTCGGGGATGGCCGAGCTGGGCCTGGCTGGTCAGAGCTCAGCTCGCCGATGCCTTGCGGAGGGGTCAAGGCAGGGGAGTGGGCCAAGCCTGCGGCTAAGAGCTCAGCTGTGGAGAGAGCATCGCTTGGGAGAAAACCTTCCAGAAGCAAAAAGGCAGAGCAAAATAAAGACAGGCACAACCTTTTTAGCGGAGCCTGTTGTGACAGGACAAGGGGGGGTGGTTTGAAAGTGGAAGAGGAGAGATTTAGAGCAGATAGAAGGAAGAAATTACTTTATTAAATGGTGAGATGCTGGCCCAGGCTGTGCAGAGGTGGGAGCTGCCCCATCCCTGGAACCATTCCAGGTCAGCTTGTATGGGGCTCTGAGCAACCTGCCCTAGCTGCAGATGTCCCAAATGATTCCAGAGGGTTGCACTAGATGAGATTTGCAGGTCCCTTCCAACCCAAACCACTCCATGATTCCAGAAGACAACATCCAGCAGAGGTAAGGGTGGTAAGAGCCTGAAAACCCACCCTGGGGCAGCAAAAGTTGTCACAGCTCACAAAAGCAAGGATGGCACCTGCACTACCCTTGGCAGAAGAGACTAAACAATGTTTTCAGGAATAATATTTCCATTTTTTTAAATCAGTGGTTTTAAGGGAAAGGAGCTTAACATTTCCACTGTCCTGCCAGTCAGCTTGGCTGCCAGCACCACTGAATATCACCTGTGGGGCTGTCCACAGCCACCTGGGGCTACTGCCCCACAGCCCACTGGAGTGGCTTTAAGGTCATAAAAGAAAGGGGACATAAAGAGGAAAAAAAAAACCCACAGGATACCATGTAACAGCACTGACAAGTAAACTGGTTTAATTTTCACTCAAATAATAATTCATAAGGAGGAAAAATAAAGTTTGTTCAGCTGTAGCTGAGGTTGAGTAAACATAACACTAATCACTTCTGCTTTGCCTCTTGGAAAAGACTCTCCAAGAGTCACAACTGGAAAACACAACTTGCAGAAAACACAACAGGGGCAGCTCTGAGGCCCTGGGAATCACAGAACCACAAACATTGGGACTTGGAAGGAACCTCCAGAGACCACTGAGCCCAACCCCCCTGCCAGAGCAGCATCACCTGGGGCAGGTCACAGAGGAATCCATCCCTGCAGGTTTGGAAATTCTCCAAAGGAGACTCCACAACCTCTCTGGGCAGCCTGCTTCAGGGCTTCAGCACCCTCACAGTACAAAAGTGTCTCCTCATGTTGAGGTGGAACCTCCTGGATTCCAAGTTGTCCCTGATGTTCCTTGTCCAGTTGCTGGGTGCCACCAAAGAGCCTGGCACCTTCATCTTGGCACACACCCCTCAGATACTTATGGACATTGATGAGGTCCCCTCTCACCCTTCTTCTCAGCCTCTGAAGAGCTTGGTGTTGCTTCAGCCCCACCAAGTGAGGGGTTCCAGGGGTTACTCACTGTAACCCCTGCCCCTGCTCAGGAGACTGCAGCAAGGCCAGCCTGGCTTCAGCAGCACCCTCCAGAAGATGTGCAGCTGCTGGCAGATTCTGTGGCACACCGAGACAGATGCCTGCCTGCAGGCTGGAGCTGATGGAATCTGCTGCCTGGCTCCATCTCCTGCCAATACTCACCAGCATCTCTCCACACTGCTCCATGAACAGGTCCCCACCCTGGGGAAAGGGGGACCTAAGAAAAGGCAGTTCAAAAGAACAGAAAGCAAAATGGGGGCAAGGGGAAGAAGAGAAGGAAGCTGAGGAGGGAGGGATAGATGGGAAGGGAACAATTGCAGAGATGAGATAGATGGGAGGGGAGAGAAGAGAAACAGGGTGAGAGGGTGCTGGGAAGACATGTGGGAAACCAACACATAAGAGAAGCCTGCCGGTAGGAAAAGGAAAGGCCAAAAGAACTCACCAGAAGCTTTCCCCTGCTCTCCTCCAGCCTCTCAGGGACACTTTACTGCAGCGCAGGGCTCACTTAGGCTTAACTGGGACAGTGATACCTCCTTTGGGAGAACCAGGCTGGTCTGAAACTGCTCCTTCAAGTCAGCAAAGCTTTGCCAGCTAGCCCAGAAGGAACAGGCCACAAGCCTCCACAGAAAAGGGGGTACCATGCCCACCCAATCAACACTAACTAACCCAGATCTAACACACCTGTGGTTCATCCCTGCAGGATCTGCTCCCAACAGAAGCCAGGCCTGCATCACTTCCCTCAGAACCTGGTGCCCTGAGTCCTTTCCAGTTTCATCCACAGCTCTGCTGACAGTGCCACAATGCCACAGCCACCCTGCTCAGGGGTGGATTGTGCTGGTTTGAGGCTAACTGGAATATTTCAGTGGGAGAAATTAGATCATTGGTTGTGAAAAGAAAATCATAGTGGGTCTGTGTCACTCACTGGTTCTGCTGAGAGAAAGAAAACCAAGCAGAATAAACAAAAGTCAGCCTCTGGCTGCTGCCTGCCTCACTAATTGTACTGCCTGGACCTGTGTAACCCCAATTAATCACTCTGCTTCTAATTCCTGATCTGACTTCCCACCTTCTCACCCCTGTGCATCTAAGAGATTCTGATATAATGGAGGAGGGGTGGGAAGAGGGACTTGGTCCGAGAGCCCTCCTGGGTGGCTCTGCTCTTTGCTGTTTTATATTTCTGTATTACTTTTAAATTGTATCTAACTGTGTATAGTTGTAGTTATCTGTATATATTGTGTGGATCTGCTTCTAAATTGTGCCAAGCTGCAAATATAGCTTCAGCCCTTAACTTCCAGCTGGCTAAGTTACTCAGGTGAGTTTGGGGCAGGGGGAAGGGGGCAGGAAACTCCCAAACTACCACAAGCAGGAAAGCAGAAAAACTCTGTCCCAAATCACAGAATGGTAGGAAATGGAAGGGACTTTGAAAGATCATGGAGTCCAACCCTCTTGCCAGAGCAGGATCAGCCAGGGCAGGTCACACAGGAATGCACCCAGGTGGGTTTTGAAAGTCTCCAGAAAAGACTCCACAACCTCTCTGGGCAGCCTGCTCCAGAGCTCCAGCACCCTGACAGTGAAAAAGTTCTCCTTTCTGTTCCTATGGAACCTCCTCTGCTCCAGCTTGTCCCCGGTGCCCATTTTCCATACACAAATCCCTGGGCCCTGACAAGATGCACTCGATGAGTGCTGAAAGGACTGCCTGATGTTGCTCTGCCACTCTCCATCAGTGCTGCAAAATCATGCCAAACAGGAGGTGCCTGAGGACTGGAAGAAAGCCAATGGCACTCCAGTCTTCAGAAAGGGCATGAGAGAGGTTCCAGGTAACTACAGACCAGGCAGCCTCACCTCCATCCTGGAAAAACGCTGGAGCAGCTTCTTCTGGGGATGATCACTGGGCACATGGAAGAGAAGGTTGTGAGGAGCAGCAGCAGGGATTTGCCAAGAGGAGATCCTGTTTGGCTGATCTGACAGCACTCTGTGATGTCCTGTTTGAGTGGGGAGCTGCAGAGAGCAGTGGATTTAGTCTGCCCACAACATCCCATAACATCCTTGTGAGCAAGCTCAGCAAGGGTGGGATGGAAGGGCAGAGGGAGGTGGATTAGGGACTGGCTACACAACAGAGTGCAGAGTGGTGCCAAGTGCAGCTGAAGAGCTGGCACCAGTGCAGTGCCCCAGGGCTCAGTGCTGGGCCCAGTCCTGTTCAGCATCTTCGTCAGTGCCACTGCTGAGGGCACAGACACAGACAGAGGCTGCTCAGCAAGTTTGCTGAGGAGACCAAACTGGGAGGCTTGGCTGAGAGCCCTGGAGGCTGTGAGGCCATTCTGAGAGGCTTGGGCAGGCTGAGAGCTGAGCAGAGAGGAACCTGAGGAGGTTCAGCAGGGATCAGTGCAGAGTCCTGCATCTGGGGAGGAAGAAACTGCACCAGGACAGGTCAGGAGGTGACTGCTGGAGAGCAGCCCTGGGGAGAAGGACCTGGCAGTGCTGGTGGGCAGCAAGTTCTGCATGGGCAGCAATGTGCCCTGGTGGGCAAGAAGGCCAAGGGCATCCTGGGGGCACTCAGAAGAGTGTGGGCAGCAGATCCAGGGAGCTTCTCCTGCCCCTCTGCTCTGCCCTGCTGAGATCTCACCTGGAATATTGCNTGAGAGGGGATCTGAGCAACGTCTGTAAATAGCTGAGGGCTCAGGGTCAGGAAGGGACAGGGACAGGCTCTGCTCACTTGTGCCCTAGCACGGGACAAGAGGCAGTGGTTGGAAGCTGCAGCACAGGAGGTTCCACCTCAACACAAGGAAGAACTTCTTGACTGTAAAGGTCCCAGAGCCCTGGCACAGGCTACCCAGAGAGGCTGTGGAGTCTCCTTCTCTGGAGCCTTTCCAGGCCTGTCTGGATGTGTTCTGTGTGATCTGAGCTAGATTATATGGTCCTGCTCTGGCAGGGGGGTTGGAGTCGATGAGCTTTTTGGGTCACTTCCAACCCCTAACATCCTGTGATCACCTCTTGTCCTATCATTGGACATGACTGTCAGATGCTGGACTTGACTGCAGGGGAAGTCACCAGGAGCAGAGGAAGGGGAAAGCTGCCTGGGTCGCTGCCAGCTGTGCAGCCATACAGGGCCACGTGCCCGGCAGAAGGGAGAAATTGCAGATTATTTAATCATAGAATCATAGAATGGGAAGGTTGGAAGGGACCTCAAGGATCATCTAGTTCCAACCCCCTGCCATAGGCAGGGACACCTCCCACTAGTACAGGTTTTCTTGCAGCTGACTCCATCCCCACATGTTGTTCCCCTGCACAGGGGTGAGAAATGACTACCTCTTGCCACTGCAGCAGTACCAGAGCAGGGTGACCAACACTGGTCAAAGAAGGGAAGAGAAATCCACTGCACAAAACCCTGCAGCATTTAATAGGGCTTTAAACATTGCTCAGAGCCAGGCTCCTAAGCACCTCCTGGGACAGCTGCCCCTAACTTGCCATCACAGACCTAGTTTGCTTGCTTGCTTGGTTTTTTTGTTGTTGTTGTTGGTTTTTGTTTTGTTTTGGGGGTTTTTTGGGTGGCTTTTTTGGTGTGTGCATGATTTGTTTTGTTGGTGTTTTTTTTTTTTCCCCTCTCCCAGCTCCCTTTTTTCTTTTCATTAACTCAAATGAAATAAATAAATGAACAAACAAATTCATTAATTATTAATAGGACCCACAAAACCTCACTAGTCTGCAGACTCCAGGGAGAGCACCAAGGCCAGCATAGGACAAACAGCAGCTCTGCATACAGCAGGGACTCAGCCACAGTTTGTTCTTGCCTTGCCCCACATGAGCTAAACACAGGCAGCAGAGGCTAAATCCCTGCTGTACTGGGGCTGGTCCTACCCTGCACCACCAGGCACAGCTGCCAGGAGACACCAGGCAGCACAGGTGCTCTGCACACCAAGCAGGGTGGAGGCCCCTGGCAGTCTTGTGAGTGCTGCTGTGCCACCAGTGCCAGGTGTTCCCCAGCATTCAGAGCTCAGCTACCAACAGCAGCCCAGGTTTACGTGCCTGAGATGCATGCAGCTGGGCATCCCCCACAGAGCTGGGGTGGCTCATGTCTTTGCCCCTAGATCCAAAAAACACCAGAAGTGCTCCCAAGCCCTGTGCCTACAGCACCGTGATCCCTGCTCAATTTACCACCAGAGCCCTGGTCCCGGTGTGGAACATGAGCAGAGAAAGGCAGTATCATGGAAAAAGATTTCTTCTTGTGCTTCAGAGCTGGAGAGCTGTGGTTGTTGCTGCATGCTCAGGTTCACCACAGAACAAGCTCCAAAGCCACACCAGTCACACCCATGGTATCTCCAGCTTACTCCAGAGAGGTCCTGTGACAGAGCAATGCACTGTGCCTGGAGAGCTCAGCAGAACCCATCTTCTGCCAGGATCTGACTCGGGGCCAGGACAAACTCATAGCTGACAAACTCATGAGCTTACTCTTTGCTGGTACAGGAGGCTCCAACTCCTAAGCAGGGCTGAACCCCTCCAGGGACTGGCCATAACCACCAGGCTGCCAAGTATCCCTGCTGTCAGTAGTGACCTCAGCAGCCACCTGCACGTTCCAGCATTGCCACCACTTGGGATGAGGCCAGGGATGTTGTGCTCCAGGGAAAGGCAGCCAACAGCTCC
Source organism: Eubucco bourcierii (assembly GCA_013396675.1). Taxonomy (NCBI): domain Eukaryota; kingdom Metazoa; phylum Chordata; class Aves; order Piciformes; family Ramphastidae; genus Eubucco; species Eubucco bourcierii. The sequence continues at coordinate 72,321 of VWZE01023432.1, read as the reverse complement.
TAAAATCAATCTCTGGATACAGACAGCAGTGCCCATGCAGCCACATCACAGCCACCCCCACCCCCACCATCCATGAATCTTCTGCCTCCTCCTGCCTCAGCTTTTCCTCCACAGCTGCATTGTTCAGACACAGCCCAATCTCCCCATCCGTATGGCAGCACACCAGAGGTCCCTCCCTTGTGTCTCCAGGACAGCCTGTTGGCTGCCAGGGTGATGCCTCAGCAGTTTCTAAAAGCAGTGCCCGAGTGAGACACTTCCCAGGAGAACAGCAGAAGCCAGACCATGGTTACAGCAGAAGCCTTCCATGCAGTGTGAGGTCCTACAGATGTCCAAGCACCCTCTCTCCACCCACTATAGCCCACACAGGGCATGAAGGTAGGCTGGTGAGAAGGTTGAAATGCTCCTTGAGGAGCACTTACCTTGCTTGGCAAACATCAGTTCCCAATCTGTGCATGAAGGTGCTCACCATCAGCTTCCTCCTTTCGTCTGAGGTTCCCTTTGCCACACTGGCACCACTGTGTGCACAGCGGAGCCACTGCCCACTCTGCACCACTGCTCAGATGGGAGGGGTCCAGAGCTCAAATCTTGTGGGGAGCAGTGGAGGGAACTGGGGTTGTTGTCTGGAGAAGAAGAGGTTGAGGGGAGACTTCTGGCTCTCTATACCTCCCTATAAGGAGGTTGAAGTGAGATGAGGATCAGCCTCTTCTCCCAAGAAACAAGCAACAGGACAAGAGAAAACAGCCTCAAGCTGTGCCTGAGGAGGTTTAGCTTGGACACTAGTAACAATCTCTTCACAAACTGGCAGAGGTTGGAAGGGATCTCTTGGGATCATCTAGTCCAATCCCTCTGCCAAAGTGAGTTCACAGATAATGTTGCAGAGGAACACATCCAGGCAAGTTTTGGAAGCCTCCAGAGAGGGAAATCTCCTCAACCTCTATTCCTGCTCCAGTACACCATCACCCTCAAAGAAGTTTTCTCTTATGTTAAAGTGGAATTTCCTGGGTTCCAGTCTGTACCCACTGCCCTGACAGTGGGCACCACTGAAAGGAGCCTGTCCCCATCCTCCTGACACCCATCTTTTAGATAATTACTGATGAGATACTCTCAGTCTTCTCTTCTCCAGGCTAAACAGCCCCAGCTCTCTCAATCACAGAATTGGCAGGGTTGGAAGGAACCTCAGAGATCATCCAGCTCCACCCCCCACACCATGGGCAGGGACACTTCCCACTAGATCCGGTGGCCCAGAGACACATCCAGCCTGGCCTTAAAAACTTCCAGGGATGAGGTTTCCACCACCTGAGGCTTCCAGTGTCTCAGGGCAACGAGCAGAGAGCCCTTACCAGTACTCCATCTCTGGCCCTGCTCTGCTGCCCTACTGTGCATCACAGACTGTTAATCCCTTTCCCCTTCAAATCTAGGCCAACTCCTGCCCAAGATTCCTCTGTCCCACTGGGACAAGTTGAATCCATTTGTTACTTGCAGCTCTGGAGCCTCTGGGTTGTAAAACCCCAATGCTTCCTCACCACAGAGGTGTTCCAGCCCCCAGTGCTCCTCACAGCATCTGCTGGACTCTCTCCAGCAGTTCCCTGTCTCTCGTGAACGCCTGAGTCCAGAACTGAGTCCACCCCAGAGGTGGCCTTACTAGGGTGGAACAGAGCAGGAGGAGAACCTCCCTTGGCCTCTTCTTAATGCATCTGTCTTCTGTTGGCCAACAGTGAATTCCCCCTGCACTCTCAGGCCTTTTGCCTCAGAGCTGCTCTCCACCAGGTCCCACCTCACCTGTACTGCTGCAGGTAGTTCCTCAACAGGGGCAGGACCCTGCACTTGCCCCAGTCCAGCTTCCCAGCCTGGTCAGGGCATGCTGAATGCAGCACAGCCTGAGGGGTGTCAGCCACGTCTGCCAGTTCTGGGGAGCTTGTGCAGGTGACCGTGGGGATGCTTTAAGCTGTCTGTAGAAGGTCTCCTCGATTCCCTCTTCCTGACCAGGTGCCCACACCCACTGTGGTGTCACTTCTTTCAGCCTGTCCCTTAGCTCCTACCCACAAGCTTTTAATGGATTCCGCTTCCCCCCACCTAGACAGAGCTTGATACATTGCAGTTGCCCTCCAGAGCCACTCCAGCAGCCCTTTATCCCTGTCTTTCCCAGGGCAGTGGTAGAGTTCCCCATACCTGGAGGGGATTAAAGCTGTGTAGATGAGGTCCTGAGGGATGTGGTTTAGCAGTAACCTGGCAGTGCTGGGTTAATGGTTCGACTTAAGTGATCTCAAAGTCTTTTCCCACCAAAATGTCCCCATGATTCTCAGGTACACAGCCCAGAACTGGAACAGGCAGGTGAAAGCCAGCAGACAACTCAAGAAACCACTCTGCTGGGAGCTCTGGGAAGTGCTGCACTGTGCTGGCAACTCAAGTTTCCCCCAAGTACCAAAGGAGGAAAGGCAGGAGGAAAAAGATCCAGAAAGCAAACATCCCAAACCAGGACTAGCCACAAAGCAGGGGTGCAGGGTGTTTTGAAGGCTCCCACCTGAGAAGGAAGACAAACACCTTCAAACTGGCAGAGTATCATGAAAGAGGGGGCACAATACCTGCCTGCTTCACTGTTGTCTCAGCTCCAGTCAACGCAACCTCCCTCCTCACTTCTCTGATCATCCCAAAACCTTCAGGAAGGGTCAAGAGCAGAGAGTTTCTCCAGCGTAGACCTCCCTCTAGCTGTAGTCCTGGCACTGGGAGCACGGGGAGGCCCTCCCTCTGCAAGGGCTAGCACCCCAGAGCCTAGATCCATGCTAAATCCAAGGGAGGTGCTGGAGAAAATAAGGGTTCCCCTCTCCCTGAATGTGACAAACCCTCTCCTCTCCCAACCACAGCTATGCTTTGGGCAGAACCCAGCCCAGAACAGGAGGTGCTGCTCTTCTCTCGGGTTGAGCACTGGCAAGTCATCACTGCCTCAGACCTCCATGCAGAAACCACTTCTATTCAGGAAACAGGAGCTGGACTTCCCAGCAGCAGCAGCCTTTGCTGAGGTGTCAGCAGGGTATCTGCACACGTTACAGGTTTCATACCCACCCTAGGTGCTGCCTGGGAAACACCTGCTCATGGGGTACAGGCAGCTCAGTAGGGGTAAGCCACACTCACCTGCAGTGTCCATCCAGCTCCAACCAGGGTCTCCAAGTGACAGCACAGACAGAACCAGCACACTGCTGGGCGGTGGAGTTGAAGGATTTTGCTGACATGTCTTTCACACAGGCACTTCTGGAGCTGGAGAGGTGCAGCCAGCAGAGGCCCATCAGGAGTGAGCAGATGTACACACACATGTGTGCAGGCAGCCACCACAGGCTGCACCACACAGCCCTCAGCTGGGTCCTCCTTTCCCAAAAAGCAAGGAAAAGCTGGAAATTCAGAAATATGTTCATACATGTGTAATGTCTCAACGTCAGGAGCTTAAAGTGTCCAGTTCAGTATGTTTATGGAGCTTGTCCCAGCACAAATACAGATGGCAAGGAATGAAAGGTGATAGTCACAGACTGACAGATTGCATGTCTGGAAGGGACCCTCAAAGGGCATCTTGTCCAACCCCCCTGCAGCCAGCAGGGGCACCTCCAACTAGAGCAGACTGCCCAGGGACACATAAACTCTGACCCTGAATGTCTCCAGGGATGGGGCCTCAACCACACCCCCGGGCAGCCAGTTCTAGTATTTCACCACCCTAATTGTGCAGAACTTCCTCCTGATGTCCAACCTTAATCTTCAAAGTTCCGGTTTCAAATCATTGCGCTTCATCCTATCACCCTTCTGAACAGCCCTCCCTACTCTTCCTGTAGGTCCCCTTCAGATACTCAGCTCTAAGGTCTCCCTGGAGTGTTTTTCTTCTCCAGGCTGAACAGCCCAAACTCTCCCAGTTTGTCCTCACAGGAGAGGTGCTCCAGCCTTTGATCATCTTTGTGGCCTCCTCTGGACCTGTTCCAGCAGGTCCATGCCCCTCTAGTGTAGGGGGCTCCACAGCTGAACACAGCACTGCAGGTGATGACTCCCCAGAGCAGAGGGGTAGAATCCCCTCTCTGCATCTCTGGTCGTGCTGCACCCCAGGCTGCCATTGGCCTTCTGTGCTGCAAGAGTCTCTTGCTGGTTCACGTCCCAGAGGAGCTGTAAAACCTTTAGCCTGTGTTTTCCTGCTCCAGGGCTCCACCAGCTCACTCTGAAACCCCATCCGTCAAGCTGTGAGACCCTCACAGCCCATTTCCTTTAGTCCCTCCGCAGCTTTATTAGCAGGACGCATACCTGAGGTCCCACAGCAGCCCCGGGGCACTGCTGGAGCCCAGTCCCCCGTGTCCCCGCCGCCGGCTCCCGCTCCACGCGTGGCGCAGTCCCAGCAGGCCGTGGGTGCGGTACGAGAGCGCCGGGACGGGCTTGCTGCAGAGGCTGACGTCAGGAGCTCGGCGGACTCCGCCTCCAGGTCCTTCGCGGACCACCAGAGGGCGGCAGGGAGCAGGACTTCCGGCGGGCCCGGCGCCTCCACTGCCCACGGCCGAGCTCCGAGCGGCTGCTGCCCCCGGGCAGCTGAAGGGACACTCCAGCACTCGCTGCCCTTCAGCTCTCATGTGCAGCGCCAAGGTCCCAGGGAAGTCCTCTGGCCCCAGGGGCTTGCCAGTACATCGTAGAGGGACTGTGCTGATTTGGTCCTCAGCAGTGATGCTCTCGAGCTACCCTGACAAGTTGAGCCCAGAGCATTGTTAGGATAAGGAAAAGACTTTGCTAGTTTCCAGGGACCACTGGATTAGGGGAGGGGGTCTGGCAAATGCACCACTTTCCTTACTCTGCACCTCCATAGAAGCTGAGCAGCAAGCACAGGGCAGCAGCATGAAGTGAGGCCACAAAAACCCAGATCCAGGGAAGTGCTCTAACGCTGACAGAAGTCCTGCACAGCACCAGGAGTTTAATTTTCCTGCCCTCATCCAGGTTGCTCTGTTTAAGGTAAAGCAAATTTCGTTTTTATCCAGGGATTTTATCCTGGTCTAAGCCCACGATAGATAGTATTTTTATCTCACCTCACTCCAGTGGTGAGCTGGTCAGCTGGCACCAGCTAACAAGAGAGGGAGCTGGTCCTGGTCTTGTCCCGGTGTTTATGCTGAGGCACCAGAATCTCCAGCCCAGGTAGCCTTGCCAGGAGCTACAGCCTCTGCCCAGCCACCTGCTTCTTGCATAATCCCAGACAAGTCATCCAGGGCAGCAGTTCACAGCAAGGCTCCAACCAACCAACCAACCAGGGGTTGTTTTTTTTTCCCCAGGATGGGTTTCAGGAAGTGATTAAACTCCTGAAATGGACACATCACCACTGGGACTACAGTGACAAACCCAACAGGAGCAACACTGCCACAAGCAGGGGCCTCCTCCCTGTGCCTAAACCTGATCTAGCCTCAATTTCATTACCTTAGGTTTATTCATTACAGTTTTTAAGCAGTACTTCTCTCTCTCATGCTTATTTTGTCTGTTCTACTACTCACTAGTAAGGTCTCTGGGTACCCAGTGACTTGCAGTCCTCAGGTGAGGAGCAGCAACAGCAAGGAGTGTTTTTCAGAGGAAGCAGAGCATGAGCAGCAAGAGAAAGCACAGCAAGGCACCTTTCTAGTACAGGACTCCAGCACCACCCCATGTGCAACGGCTGCAGGGTGAGAGAGGTTTGTGTAAGCACAGGAAGGCTGGGTATGGGGCAGTGCTGACACAACAGCTCTCACAAATCCACTCAAAGTCTGTTTTTAAACTGAGGTAGCTGCTACCAGCTGCAAAATGAGACCTGGAGAGTAGCCAAGTAAGAGGGGACTCTGCTGCTTCTTGGGAACAGGCCAAAATCATCAGCCTGTTTTTAGCTGTGTATAGCAGCAAACAGCAGAGACAGAAGTAGAGATCAGCCAAGTGAAACCATACCCAGCAGCAACACCGCCTGCTTCTTGGGGGCCCTTCAAACTGACTCAATCTTGGCCTCAAAGACTCAGGCTCCATTCTCTGTTGGAGGACAAGACGCCTTTAAATTCTACCCAGTACAAATCCAATGACCACACTCCAACAGCACTCTGGAATATGAAAGAGAGCACATCAAGTGCAGAAAACTTGGGAGATTTCCACATCGCTCTGATTCAGCAACAAAATAGCTGCACCTTGTCAAATCTCCCTTCTGGAAGCCCTCCCTAAGAAAGGCAGAGGACACAGACAGAACCCAAGCAGAGAGTGAACAGCAAAGAGGACCATGCCCGGGTCAGATGAGATAGCACATTCCTGGAAAGCCCTGCAGGCAGTGGGCAGCTGCTAGTGTACCATAGTTTGGGCAATGCCATGAAAAAAAAAAAAGGAGCCTAGGTGACTCAGTAGTGTGGTGAAGATGGAGTTGCTCCAAAAATCCCTTCTCTCACAGGTCTTACCACACATGACCATCTTTCCTTACTAAAACATGGGTAGGGAGTGGTGTAAAGGCCACACCGAAGTACAACGCACAGCACTGGCAGCAGGAACTAGCCCATGGCTGGGATGAAGAGTGAGGAGAGGACAGAAGAACATGGCTAAGTAGATAAACTCCCTTCTGGGAAAGCTGCAGGGCTGGGCCTGTCCCACTTTTCTCCCAAACATTTCAGAACAGAAGAGCCCAGCTGCATGTTTTGTTCAGCAGTATCATTTCTGCCAAGGTAAAGCAGTTTCCTCTTCCCCACAGCAAAAGGGGCAAGGAAAAGCAAGAGGGAAAAAATATCTCACATCTCCAGCATGTTTTTGATGGCACAGCCCTGGGAAACTTGGAGACAAAACACAGCCACCAGTTCAACACAATCTTCACATGAGTGTGAGGTCCAGCAGCCATGCAGAGGCCATGCCTGCACCCCGAACTAGAGAAGTGAATTCGTTCATCAGCTCACACAGCAGGGGAGGGAGCAGAAGGGTGTGCCTGGAGCCACCTCCTGCACTCCTCCCACCAGCAAGCAACTCTCCAGTCCAACCTCTTGATTTCTGATGTATGTCCCTTACATGAGGCAGGACTTCTCCCCACATTAAGTCCTCACCTGCTTAGCCAACAGTGCTCAAATTCCACCTTTCAACTACATTAACAACACAGCAAGAAAAAGTGACCCCTGTCATTTGTCAGCACAGCACAGGTGTCTTTACCTGGCACAGGTGCACTGCTCAGGCTGTCTGCATGCTCCCACCTCCCTTGCAGTCTCTACACCAGATCTGCACTCCTCCCTCCTCCCTTGTAGTAATTTTGGCATCAACTTGACCATGAAAGATAGACAGTGGGATTCACCAAGTCAGCAGGAAAGCACCCTGCAAGATGTTACATTTTTGTGCAATTAGTGATTAAGCCTCTCCCTGTGTAGCTTGATGGAGCTGGTGTAAGGGACAGTGTGGAACAACCAAGCAAAGCAGGGAAAGGGCCAATCACTGCTCCAGAGCCAACAAGCAGCTGCTACAGATACACTTGTTCAGAGTAGTGACAGAAGCAAGAGCTCCATTCACTACCTGCTTTTATCAAAAGGGATTCAGCATTAGGAGCTGGAGGTTCACAGAAGAGCCAGAAACCACCAGCCTGCAGGCAGTGGCACTTTCGTGGCAGTGACATGAGTAAGGGGAAGATTTCATTAAGAGATTGCTGCGAGTCGCAGCCACTAAGGCAAGCAGCTGCTCTTCAGAGTCCATGCAGCCTTCAGTCCTTGGAGCAACTTCCGTTCTCAGAAGTGCTCCCATCAGACAATTTTGGCCCTTTCCAAGCAGCACCACTAACAGGTGCAGCAGTTGGTTAAGCAGCAAGCCCAGACCTCTTTACTTTGTGCCAGTGAGCTATGTGAGTACCTCAAGAACCCTCACAGCCCAGAGCTGTAGGTGCGGCTTCACCGGAGAGACCTCAGCAACACAAAGCAATCCCAACTCATGCTTCTAGCACAGCAGCACCAAGGGCAGTGCCAGGTATTCCCATCCTTGCTTTTGAACCTGCCAGCTGAAAGGGGGACTCCCAAACAGGGAAGAAAGTGGTGCCCTGCCTGCTTGTGTCCCTGCTTTGCATGCCTGCCCACAGCTCTTATCAGAAACCCACTTAAGCTGGCACACAGAGCGCACACCAGACCTGAAGCAGCGCTCACTGCTAAGGTGCAGATTAAAAGGCACAGTGTGAAAAGGCCTGTGAGCATGTTTGAACAATTCCAGCATCTCAGCTTCTCTCTGGACTGGGATGGTTCCGTCCTATCAGAGCCATGGAGCTGTCAGACTTTTGCAAAGCTAATGTAAAAGGGTGGAAGGAAGCAGCACTGCTCTCTGGAAATGTTTTTCCATCATCCAGCACCTCCAGGATTCCCTCCAGAGCCAAGTGTAACCTCATGGCATAAATTTAACAACACAGACTCTACTGCTCAGTCCAACAGCCCTGCATGAAAGGGCTTGCAGAGGTCACTGCCATAAACACGTGCAGAGGGGCCAGAGAGCTATGGGCAAGCTCATGTAGGGCTGAGAGACACAAAAGGCTTGACAGGGTGACCCTGCTACCTGAAGCAGAAATCCCACAGGGTTCCCCCTCCACTTCACAGGCAGTTTCCTGGCTGATTTCATGCAGGCAATGCCTTTGACACCAGGTCTATTGCTGGCTTTAGACACATGAATTTGGGTTAGCTACTGGAAGGCACAGAAGTTGGTTTCAGTCTGCTGTAAGGACAGAGCAGCTACCAATGCTCAGCTGCCACCAGGTATTACCAATACCACCAGCATTTTCAACTGGGAGCCTCAGGCTTACAGCTAAGCCTTCCCACAGGGAACAGCAATTAAAGACAGAATTCCAAAGTTCAACAGAAACACTAGTAACTAAAAACATGAAACAACTAATCTTGTGGATTACAGCACCCATAGGTCTGCTTCTTAAACTAAAAATGGAATGGGTTTCAGTAACTAACACAAGTTATGCAACAACAGAGTCAGACTTCACCATCTCTCTGGAAAATTAACAAAAAGGTGTCATCTACTCCCTGTGTTTTGGGGAGGGATATAGGTATGATGTATTTATCCCTTAAGGGCTTCTGCTATCTGCCTCTGAACAGGGAGCAACAGGAAACTTCCAGGCAGACCAGCTCATTGCCAGAAGTGCTGGAAGAGCCCAACTGTCTCCCAAAGCCAACTTTTAGTATCTGGGAGCATGCACAATGCTTTGTTATACACCACCAGGCCCTCTCTTGAGAGTTGTGTATGAGAGAAAAGACTTCAAAGATCAAAGCAATCTTGACAGAACTGAGGCCACCAGCAGACATGAAGGAAGGATGAGCTAACAGGATCCATACCTGAAGGGATCCTACAGGAAGGCTGCAGAGGGACTTTTCCTGAGGGTGTCTAGAGATAGGCCAAGGGGGAACGGTTTGAAGCTGAGAGGGAGAACAGGGTTAGACTGGATCTGAGAAAGTTCTTCAGTACAAGGGTGGTGAGACTCTGGAACAGGCTGTGCAGGGAGGCAGCAGCTGCCTCCTTCCTGCAGGTGTTCAAGGCCATGTTGGATGAGGCCTTGAGCAGCTGAGTCTAGTTGAGAGGCTCTGCCCAAGGTAGGGAGTATGGAGGGGACCTCAAAGATCATCTACTCCAACCAAAGCCATTCTAGGGTTAAGGAAAGACCCAACCTAACTTGCAAGGAGGAGAGTGGGACTCACAAGGAATAAAAGCCACATTTACAACTCCTTCAGGCTCAAGAGAAAGACAAGGGAAATAACTACCCTCAGGCAGGCTTGTGAAGATACTTTATGTTTAATACATCTGAAAAGAATGCATATACAAAGAACTTAGACACGAAAAAGCATCAGTTTAACACTAATGAGTCTACAAGAAATTGGAATTTTGGAAGATGGAGAAGATTCTCTAAGTCTTAAAATCCTTTTGAGTCTGCAAGCCAAAATCTCTTTTGGGTAAAATCCCTAGGACACTGCAGTCAGTCTGCACTGAGACCCTGCACATGATCCTCAGTGGGCTGGAGCCCTTCCTACAGCTTCAAGGTTACTTAGGAGCAAAATGCCCAACAAGGGGATTCCCTTAACTGGTCCCTATGTGGTGCCACACTAACACTATAAACCACTCCCTGCAGTTCCTTCCTGCTGGCACAGGTTTACCTTTCCACCCCTTCCTGAAGCATGCCGAAGGCATTCAAAGGTGCACCAACAGGGGCCAGCTCCACAACTATAACCCAGCAGGTCATTTCAGAGCACTCACACAGCAGTCTGCTTGCTGGGCATGGTAAGAGCTTCTCTAATCATTAAAGATTGGCAGAAAGTGGATTTGTTAAAAGCCAACTGAAGCAGTTGGGCACACTTAAAAAGGTGCAGTTATTTCTTCATCACATGACAAAAGCTTATCGTGCCAAAAATTAAGGAAGAGACTGGCAGGTTAGTTTCAAGTCTGATGGTGCATCCAGAGACAAGGATTCTCCTGTTCCTAAGGCTTCATAACTTAGAGGGGATGGTGCAGAAATGTATAACCTGCACAGCGGAAAGTCAGGGGAAGAGATACAAGGCAACTTCAGAGGAGATGCAGATGCATTTTCTACACTCCTCCTTTGAGGAGCACCAGCTTGGGACGTTTTACTTTTCCTGTATTTGTCTTCAGCACTGAAGTCTGCTCACACCCAGACTGCTGGCTGGCTGCAGCACAGCCCTACAAGTTCTCGAAACCAGAACCAAGTCTTGCCAGAGTAGCAGAAAGGACAAGGCTTTCAGTGAAACAGCCTACAATTAGTTACAGAAAAAGTAATCGCAAGCATGCCTGAATTTTGAACAACAACAACCAAAAAAAAAAAAAAAAAAGAAAAATTAGAAACAGTAAACAAAATAACCCCCTAGTACTGATCAGTGTTTTCTGGTAATACACAATTACTCAAAATTAACTAGCTGAACTGAGTGGGAGGGTGCTGGGGAACAGACACTAACATTCTCACCTCACACAGGAGCACAGGGGGGAGATGGGAGTGCAGGGCAGGTCATTATTGCAAAAACAAATTTTCAAATCTGCATCTTTAGTTTGATTTAAACATTGCTTTTAGTATGACATTGAACACCAGCTTTGCAGAAAGGGCTGTGGAGGGATGTTCATAGCAGCACACACCTGCGAGTCTTCTTCGGCTCCGGAGGCTCCAGGGCAGCCAATATCGCTTCGTCAAATACATTCTTTAGGCCTTTCTGAAAAGGGGCAAAGAGAGAAAGGGGCAGGCTCATTTTTAAGTTTTCACAGAAACAAAACCACAGAGGCAGACAAATCCCTCTACTGATGAACTGAGCCAGAGCCTGCTCTGCTCAGCCAGGCTCTGCCCAAGTTCTGCCGTGCTGAGCATTTTCTGACCAGGTCCCACATTCCTCCAGACCAGGGTACTTTACAAGAAGCAACACACAAAAGAAGTCATCTCCTGAAGGCAGTTGTTGTATGAGCTAGCTACTAACGGCCTTCGCATGCTAATGACAGAGCAGAAGGTGCTGCACTCCAAGGAGGAGCTGGATCTGGAGCACGCCCCTTGTGTCCAGGAGAGAAGAGACAAGGCAAGCATACAAAGATCTATGGCTCTGGTACTGCTCAGGCCCCACAGCGAGAAGCAGCCAGGTGGAGCCCAGAAGCTGAGCATAGTTATCAGAGAGGTCAGGATGGAGAATACAAAGCAGGTTCTGTACATTGCGTTAAGTGTTAAGCCAGGAGGAGCAAAACAGAAGAAAGCTTCATCAGTCACTTATAGAAACAACTGCAATTTTTAATTTCAAAATTGAAAGACAAGCTACAATTGATGTTTTCACCTTAAAACAATAAAAATCAGAGCATAATAGAAAGAAGCAGCTTTACATCTTACATAACAGGCTTTAAGGATCTATTATTGAAATGAAGAGGTCTACCACGTTAAAGTGAGAATTTTAACAGTTCAGAAAGCAGTAGCAAATACATTGAGATTTCCTTCCCCCCAAGGACTGACAAATAGCCACTACAGCACAGACAGCCAAAGCAACAGAAAAACATCTCACTGCACAAAGAAGACCCAGAGAACCTTTCACATTACAGCATCACTTGCAGATCACCGGTCCAGGTACTTACGTCATGCAAATACAGTTAACAAGAGTCACAAGTAGAAACTGAGAAAACACAGGATGGGTTTCTTCCAGTTGGACTCAGGAAGATCAAACATCACAACTTATTCTTTTGATCTTTCTTTAAATTGGGATGGAAACAGATACTTCTCCCCCAGCAGCCTCAATTATAAAGCTACCCACATCTGGCAACCCAAGCAGCAGAGAGTTAAGCAAGTCCAGTTCGTGTTCCAGTCACAACATTTCACTAAGAGCTTAGGGGTTGTTTTCAGTCCAAGAGCTAAGACTGAGGTTGCTCTAAGGTGGTAAGCAGGCACAACAGCTTTCAACCAAGGTGGTTTGACTCATTTTTTTAACCAGGTTTCTACAGTAGTGGGACAGAGGAAGCAGCAGCAAGAGGGGAAGGAGAAAGTTTAGAATATACAGCACTTCCTTTTGGGCTGAGTTTCCGGAGGCTCGAGGGCAGCTAGGATAGCCTCATCAAACACATTCTTCAGACCTCTCTACAAGACAGAGGGGAGGAGAAAAAACAGCAGCCAGGTTAGAGGATTAGAGAAAAACAAGCAGATACAAAGAGCATTCAGGACAGACCAGGCTGAATTCACAGAGGCAGTAACCAGATTTACTTTCCAAAAAAACAAAGTAGATCCCAGGAGGAAATCTCATTTAGATGGCCCAGAAGTCAATGGAAGAGGCAGTGACAGAGTAGGTTAGACCAAGTGAACCCCCAGAAAGGCAGAGGCAAAGCCAGGAGTAACAGACAAGAACACAGGGGTGGTAGGGGCTGCACAAGTAGGGTGGTTTCTACTGAACTGCTTAATATATTTACAGGGTAATAAACACAGTGGAGAGCAGCTTGTCCCTCCATCCACAAGGATCCAAGAAGTCAGGTAGACCTTTGGTAGTCATTCCGGTGGCTAAGCAAGCCCCTCGGATACACAGACTTACTGCTCCCAACCACCAGTGCAGCTACAGCTCCAACGAGCTCTCTGCTTTGTGAATTCAGCCCCTGAATAACTAAGGATCTCCAGACGGCTGGACAAGACGATCTGGGATCAAAGCAGAGCCTCTCTGGTAAGCCACCAGCAGTTTCAGACTCTGGCGCTCAGTCTCTCAGAAGCGATGCGGTGCCTTACCAGTGCTGCACCTCTGCCAAGGAAAGCCAGCATGGCAGCACACAGTGCCCCTCAGTTATTCAGCTTAGTCACCAAAGCAAACAAATCCACTCGAGCCAGAGCCAAACCCAAACAGAAACAGTGTTGGAACTGGAATAGCCAACATCCAACACCACAGCAGCAGTCACAGTGCTGCCAGGAGCCTGCTGGGATCACGGCAGAGCACGAAGCATGCATCGGGTTTGCCACAAGCACAGCGGGCACACTGCAGCCTTACCACTGCCACAGTCCTGCCAGAGCCACAGCAGCAGCAAAACCTGCCTTGGTTCACGCCAACTGGACTCGCCTAAATCCACTGTCAGAAGTGCAACCTTCATAAATGCTCAAGAACTGCTTCAACCCAGCCAAAGACAAGCAGCAGAGCTCACAGCCCCCACTGCAGTCACAACCTGTCACAACTCAGGTTTGTGAGCTGACATCACTGTGGTGTGGCTGAGTTCTCCCTCACAGCATGCACTGCAGAGATCTTTTCAGAAGACCTTTAATCCTGTTTTACTGCAGTATATACACAGGAGATCTCTCAAGCAATGCCATCTGGAAGCATTTAAATCCATCATTTTATATGCAAGAATGTACTTTGAAAGAACTTGAATTGCTGTATCCAATCACTCTGTGCATCCTCCACAGGAATGGTTGCTGAGGGCTTCATCTGGGGGGACCTGAGTAGGTTTTGGGTTTGGTTGTTTTGTAAATTAGTTGTGACTTATGCTGACAGAACAGCTGGAGAGTTCAGAGAAGTAATGCTCATGTGGATCCTAGAGTGGCTCAGGTTGGAAGGGACCTCAGAGATCATCTACTCCAACCTCCTCACCATGGGCAGGGACACTTCTCAGCTATACTCATATGCTCAAGGCCTCATCCAACCTGGCCCTGAACACCTGCAGGAAGGAGGCAGCCACAACTTCCCTGGGCAAGCCTACTCCAGTCTCACCACCCTCCTACTCAAGAACTTTTTCCTCAGCTCCAGTCTAACCCTGCTCTCCCTCTCAGCTTCAAAACATTCCCCCTTGGCCTGTCTCTAGACACCCTCAAGAAAAGTCACTCTGCAGCCTTCCTGCAGGATCCCTTGAGGTACTGGCAGGCAGCTCCAAGGTTGCCCTGGAGTCTTGTCTTCTCCAGGCTGCACACCCCCAGCTCCCTCAGCCTGTCCTCACAGCAGAGCTGCTCCAGCTCTTGGATCACCTTTGTGGCCTCCTCTGGACTCACTCCAGCAGCTCTGTGTCCTCCTTATGCTGGGAACACCAGAACTGGAGATGAGGTCTCGGCAGAGCAGAGTCGAGGGGCAGAATCCCCTCTCTTGCCCTGCTGCCCACACTCCTCTGGATGCAGCCCAGCTCACAGCTGCCTCTGGGCTGCAGGACGGTACTGCTGGCTCCTGGGGAAGCTTCTCAGCAACCAATATCCCCAGGTCTTTTTCATCAGAGCTGCTGTGAACCCACTCTGCACTCACTCTGGATTTGTGCCTGGGATTGGTCTGACCCAGCCGCAGAACCTTGCACTTTGACTGGTTGCGCCTCATGCAGCTGGCACTGGTTCACTTCTCCAGCCTGTCAAGATCCTTCTCATTGCTATCCCTGCCATCCAGTGAGTCCAGTGCACCACACAGCTTGGTGTCTTGGCAGACTTGCTGAGGGGACCTCAATGCCCATGTGGCATGTGAAGGCTGAGCACTAACTGCATTGTCCTTCTCTACAAGAATGAGGCTGTGGTATAAACTGAGCTAGGTGATGTTAGGGTAAGAATCTAGGCAGGACAAGAGACAAGAAAACATGATTCCTGAATGATCCTACTCAGGGACTCCTCTCTTGTTTTCCTAGTGCACAAGAGAAATTAATTTACCCATTAAAAGAAAGTTTAGAGTTTGTTTTGAAGGACCAAACAAAAAAATCAGGATAAGGCAGGAGAAAAACACACACAGGGCAGAGACAAAACAGTTGTAAAAATGGTGAGAGGAGAATAACCACCTGAAGGGACATGTGTGACACCACTGGCACACAGTTCTCTATCCCCCACTCAAAGCACAAGGGTTCCTGGGCTGCTCTGAGGAACATGCTGACCTCCAGTTCCTGTCACTCCCCTCTCTCACAGCCAGAGTAAGACACTGTAAACCTGACACTGCCAGGCCTCCATCAGGGGGCAAAAAAGGAAATTCATTCAAAGTTCTCTCTTATGTTAAGTACTAGCACTGAACTTCAGAAAGCCCACTCAAAGTTGACTTCTGAGTGTAACAGAAGCAATCACAACAGTTGTAGTCTGTCAGTCACCCTTCCCCAACAGCAATCCATCCACTTGTGACAATGCTGTTGGGCACTGTTTGGTAGAGAAAGACTGAAAACAGACACTGAAACGGTCTTCAGCACAAAAAGAGATTCCACAACCTGAGGGAATGGGGTACCCCTCAGTACTGCAATCATCCAAATTCAGGGAGGAGAAGTTATTCTGTTTTCACAGAAAATCATCAAACTTAGCCTCTTAGGACTCACCAAGCACTGTTCAGAACATCAACCCCTCCACACAGACAAGCAAACTCTTCCTCTCAAGAATATAAAAAAAACATGAGATGTGCTGGTTCTGTGGCTTAATGATTACTTGCTACTGGCGTGGCAAAGTCACTTGTAAGGAAGTCACTTGTTGGGAAGGAAAAAAAATCATCCCAGATTGCAGAGCTGAAGTGTGTAGATGGAAGTCAAGGTAAAGAGAGACTGAACTACTCAGTTGAGTCTAACTTCAGCTGAAACCAGCTCCTACCACACTGCCTTGGAGGTAGGAAAACACCCCCCCCACCCCAGCTAGGCAAGCCAGCTGACTTCTGTGCTTAGCAAGCTGCCAGCTTAGGAACTTCAAACAACCCTTCATAGATCATCCACATTTCTTTTTGACAGCTGAGCAAAGAGGTGCTTTGTGAAGAGAGAGTCAACAACTGCAAGAAGATAAAGAGAGCAGATGCACACCAACTAGTCTTCAGATGAGGCTTCTGAACCCTCCTCCCAGCTTATGCCCGACTCTTAGCACCCTCAGCAGGCACACCAGCACTCTGGCAGAAATTCAGGCTGAGCATCCAAGTGTTCTCTGCAACACACACAGTTTAGTCTGTAAATAAAAAGAGTGGATAAACACTGGGGATCTGTAATCACATCAGCTCTCACTCTGGTAGCTCCAGGCACTTCCATGCAATCTGAGCAGACCAATCAAGGCAAACTTAAGGCTACAGAGGAAAGGGTCTCAGTGAGCAGTTAGAAGACACAGCGCTGGTACATCTTTATCCAACTAGCAGCTACTACAGACTGGTCGGCAGCATCACTCAGGATCTGCCAGGCACCATCTGAAATGGTACATTGGAACTGAAGAGATCTGAGAGCTCAAGCACAAATAATCCTCAGGTTGCATGTGGGCAGTAGGGAAGCACAGCCAGGACCACCTCTTGATCTGGGATTCCCAGGATGGACTGCAGTGTGCCTCACCACAACACCTCCAGCACCAGAGTCACCAATACTCAGGCAAAGCTTTGTTACAAAAATGGCTCAGGATCCCAACTTGAAGAGTCACCATGCAATCTGGGCAAAAGGTGCCAAACAAGCAGAACTTCAAGCTTCAGGAAACTCAGTAATAAAGTTTTGTGCTTAAGATACCAGAGATGAATGCACAACAAAACTAAAGAGAGAGAGAGAGAAAGAGGAAGCCAACACTGTGCACTCCTCATTCCATGCATATCAGGGAGGGACAATTTTTTATAGAGCTGCATTAAGGAAATTTTAAAAAAGTTGCAGTCAGTGCTGCAGAAGGCACACGAGGTTACAGCTCCCAGGGCATTCCAAGCCAAGGCAAGCTGCCAGCTACCCAGCCAACACCTCCCATCCATGCCACCTTAGTATTCCTAACTTAATGGGAAATGTTTCCTGGCCTCAAATCAGCTACTTTAGCTGGCTTTATAATTATGTTCACTAATTAGTTCTCACAACCACCACTACCTTTATGTCTTAAGAACTACTTAACAGTTATTCTGTTTCAACAGAACTTCCATCTTAAGACAGCTGCAGGATGCAGCTCATGGTCAGCTGCACAAAAAACAGCTCTCAGTTATGCAGGTTTCTAGTCCTGGAAGTACCAGAGCTGATTTTTGGAGAAGTTTTTAATTTGTCTGGTTACTTCAGCAGTGAGCTGCATTCTGTGTCCTAACTCAGGTAAAGTTCATCACACACCTAGTTTTCAACAGCTGTTTCCCTCTGACACAAAAGCCACCACAGAGCACAGCTCCTCTCAGCCCAATCTTTACATGTGCTTTTTCTTTCTACTGCTGCCAACTTCTTGTGCCTCAGGACAAAGAGGAGGCTACTGTGTCACCAAGAGAAGCAGAGCTCATATCCTTTCACATCCATATCGAGCTGGTTATCCCCATACCTGGGAAAAATAAAAAAACAAAGCCCAAAAATAAAGCCCAAACCCTGTCCAAGACCAGCCCTCACCTGCGTGAGTGCAGAGCATTCCACGTATTTGACAGCCTTCAGGTCTCGGGCCAGTTTCTCAGCCGTCTCTGGAGTTATGGGCTTCTGCTTGTTCTTGGCAAGTTTCTCAATTGTTGAGGGATCGTCTCTTAGATCAATTTGGGTCCCAACAAGCAGGAAAGGAGTCTTTGGACAGTGATGAGTAATTTCAGGTACCCACTACGAGAGAGAAGACACAGTGTTTGTTACTGTCCACCCAAGGGAACTCCTCCTGTATTTCTGAAATCGCTGCGGTAGCTCTACCCTTCTGAGGCAGGGTCTGACCAACCTTTTCTTTCACATTTTCAAATGAAGAAGGAGATACCACTGAAAAACAGACCAGAAATACATCTGTCTGTGGATAGCTGAGGGGTCGTAATCTATCATAGTCTTCCTGACCTAGAAGAGGAGAAAATTAACACAGTATTAGGCCCAGCCAGTTAAACCTTGCCCTTCACAGGTGGTTTGGGTGCATATTTCAGCACAACAGCATCATTGTCATTAATCCTAACTTAAGCAAATAGCATGCCCTGAACCCAAACATTCACAGAGCTTAGTTTTCAACTACAGAATTCCTTCAGTTGCTATGTAACAATGAGCTGCTTAAAGCCACAGGAGAGCTGGGAAGTCTGGCAGAAGCAGGCTCTCAAAGACCCTCAGATTGCAGAACACTTTCCTCCACTGTAACCAAGAACCTGCAGAAGATGGATATGGTTACGAGATAAGACCTGGTTAAGGGTTAGGCCTTCTGCATCTAGTCATTAGAAGTATTATGTCATCAAATTTCATTACCCTGCAAAAACCCTGAAGCTAGAGGAAGGAGGAAAATAAGGCAGTCTTGTGCTTGTGAACACTTTAAGAGAAGTAGTGTCCTTCATGCAGGAAGAGGAGAATGCTGCTGTCACAAGTCAGAGTGCACCCAGCCCTCCAGCAGTACTCCCCTAATAGGCACCAAAGCCCTGGTGGTGCTGTGTTCAGCAGCAGCCAGGCTCTCCTGAGTACAAAAGAGAGCAGGTAATCACTGCAGGGCACCACTAAGCACTGCCCCACCAGCTCCAACTTCCTCCTCCTCTCAATTTGTCAGCACTGTACAAATCAAGCCTGGCTCTGAGAGAGACTGGCAAGCAAATCTGAAACTAAAATGCCTCAGAATTCAGCTGATGCTTTATCGCCTATCATACAGGACACAGACTCCTGAGATATCAAAGAAGCTAACTCAGCACCTGGGACACTTCGATGGCCACTTTGAAAGTGAGGTCTCCACATCTGGTTACAGCCATCATCCTTGGCTGGGCACAGAGCAGTTAAGCACTGAACAAAACATCTTGTAACAACAAATAGGCTACTACCAAAAGCTTGGTCTTCATAACACAAGCTCAAACCCAGCACTTCTGATTTGGCAGTAACAGAGGTTTATCCACCACAGTTCTGTAAATTGTGCTGGTTGCTACTTAGCAAAAAAGGAGGTGACTTTCAAAGAGCAAACTTTCAGCTCTTAAAGGAAAGGTTTTCTATTCCCAAGTGTATGGTGTCACCTGCATACACTCCAACCCCTTGGTAAGCTCTGAGAATCACTGGATGGGTTCCTGTGCTCCCAGGACATGGACACACAAAGCCACAAGTGCACCAGTGTCCAGAGGTCTGACCTCAGCAGAAAAGCAGGCAGGGAAGGACCTCACGCAGTTCCTACCCATGTAGCTAGCAGGATACTATAGGTGAGATCCAGCTAAGTACTGGCCCTTGCAGCAGCCTGG
The DNA here is from genome assembly GCA_013396675.1 of Eubucco bourcierii. Taxonomy (NCBI): domain Eukaryota; kingdom Metazoa; phylum Chordata; class Aves; order Piciformes; family Ramphastidae; genus Eubucco; species Eubucco bourcierii. Next base: position 52,855 of record VWZE01023432.1, on the reverse strand, counting down.
GTGTCAGGAAGGAGCCTCTCTATTACTTGTCTAGTTCATAGGAACTGGGAAGACTGCAGTAACTAACACAGATCATCACAAATGGGAGAACAATGTAAAGAGCAAATGAGGCTCTAAAGTGTCATCTGAAGTGTGAGATCATTTCATTAGTCAAGCAAGACACTTCACAATCCATCTGGAAGAACACAGCTGCAAACAGCAAGATGTAGATAACAGCTCATCAACTAAAGCTCTTTTGGAGGACACGTTACGATACCAGATGCTGCCACACCACTTTGGTACTATTATGGGTAAGTAGTTGGACCAGTTTCTAGCCTTCCTTGCTAGATTTTCACATGTTCAAAGCAATGAGTGGAGCTGTTTAACCATAAGGCAGGCACCAGTCCAATAACCATAACCAAAGCAGCTTGCAGCTTCCATTTTAAAGAACAGTGACAGGGCTTAGGAAATTCCACACAACTTGACTTCACCCTTGTTAAGAACAGAGAAACATGCCACATGCACACCAAAGATGTTCTACAGGTCATCTGGTGAAATAATATTGGCATTTGGTGAAAACCCAGGCTGGCTACTAAACAAGGGCCACGCAGAATCCAGCTGTTACTCAACACAATTTTCTCCTCAGTTTCATTAAAATCCCATCTCCTCTATTACAACCTAGATTAGAGGTGGAAGTCTGAAACCTGTTCTCTAATGTTACAAAATACAGCAGTTTTAAAAGGAGGCTGCAGGAGGGGAGGAAGTTGTTGTCTGGTTTTGGTTTGTTTTTATAAGTGAATTCCATTTAGCAACTCAGGACACAAGAATCAAAACTTCTCCCTTTCATAAAAGGGGCAAAGCATATGTCTTCCCATTCAGCACCAGCTCCACAAAAGCACTTGATGTCTCACCTGCAGTATCAAAGAGGCCTAGGGTGTAAGGCTCCCCTCCAATCATCACTGTGACTGCATAGTTATCAAAAACCTGGAGAGAAGAGAAGCACATTTCAGAGGATGTCAATAAGTCACCATTCCAAGCATCATCTACTCACCTTGACAGATCACCTCAGATTTGTCCCAGAGTCATCTGGACGTGATAACAGAAGCTATCAGACATCCAATGCTGTTAAGAGCATAGTTCAGTTTGAAAGAGGGATGCCAGAGCTGTTTCCATGAGGTGTCCATAGCAAAGCACACCATGGACATCACTGCACCAGTCCCTGCCTGGAGTTGCAAAGAGGTTTCACACATTGCCACAGAGATGTCAGCCTTCACGCTTGCTCTGACACAGTACCTAGGTCCCTACAAAGACACACACGAACTTCAGCCTTGCCTTTCACTATGGGGCCACTCCTCACATGACCCAAGTCCTGTGAAGTTCATCTTTCTGAACATCAAGAAAACTCAGTGTCCACCTTGTCAACACAAATTTGTCCTCCACCCTGACCAATAAAATTGGTTAAAAGGAGTCAGTGTTGGATTTATTCCCAATGCAAATGGAGAATCCATCTCCAGAAAGCCAAGTTATGCTGCCTCTGTGCAGCATCTGGCACAACAGCCCTGTCCTGAAGGGAAGGCTCCCTGCACAGAACAAAAGTTGACACTACCAGAAATCCCTCACCTAGTAACTTCTTTACAACATGACAGAGCATAAGGACTTGAGATGGACTCAATGAGGTTTAACAAGATCAAGGGCCAGGTGCAGCACTTCGGTCACAACAACCCCAAGCAATGCTCTAGGCCTGGGGCAGAATGGCTGGAGAGCAGCCCAGTGGGAAAGGATCTGGGGGTGCTGGCAGACAGCTGAATATGAGCCAGCAGTGTGCCCAGGTGACCAAGAAAGACAGTGGCATCCTGGCTTGGATCAAAACCACTGTGGCCAGCAGGAGTAGGAAAGTGATGGTGCCCCTGAACTCAGCCCTGCTGAGGCCACAGCTTGAGTACTGAGTTCAGTTCTGGGCACAAGTAAGGAGACATTGAGGGGTTGGAGGGTGTCCAGGGAAGAGAAACAAGGCTAGGGAGGAGTCTCGAGTGAGGCTGGGGTTGGTCTCTCCTCCCAGGTAACCAGTGACAGGACCACAGGCAACAGGCTGAAGTTGTGCCAGAGGAGGTTTGAATTGCATGTGAGGAGAAACTTCTTTAGTGAGAGAGAGTTGAGGAGTTGGAACAGGCTGCCCAGGGAGGTGGAGTCATCAGCATCCCTGGAGGGGTTCAAGAAGCTGTAGATCTGGTGCTTCAGGCCATGGTTTAGTGGCCATGGGGGCTGGGTTATGGTTGGACTCGATCTTAAAGGACTTTCCAGCCTATGAATCTATGACCTACTCAAAGATGAATCCTTCATCGCCCGCAGCCAGCTGTCTGAGGTCAGTATCCTCCATTCAATAAGCATTTCACTTTCAGAACTGCAATGGACTGCACTACAGAAGGTAGTTCTGGTAAAAATTCCTTCCCATGACTAAAAATCCCAGTTCCTGCATAGTGAGCTGCAAGGGAGAGAGTCCAAATCTCCAAAGAGGGAATCTCTGTTTTGACACAAAACAGTAGTGCCAGAAGTAAACCCCAGCATCAAAGAGGCCAGCAGCCACCTCAAAAGCTTCCAGGGGAAGTGAGGAGGGAGGGCATGTGGAAAAACAAGCAGTCACATGCTCCAGTTAACAGAGCTTCAGTGGAAGCTCAGGTCCTTGAAAAAATTTCCACTACAAACTGGACGGGACTGGGGAGACAGCACTTCAAAGCTGAACTTTCCAGAGCCCAGACCCATCTCCTTGCCACCTGACTGCCCTGCCCTCAGATTTTCACAAGTCACATCTGAGAAAGCAGCTGAGAAGGTGTCTGGGTATCCCCAGGCACAGCAGCTGGAAGCACAAAGATAGTTTGAGGTTAGAATTCCAGATTTCAAAGTGTTGCCAAAGAGTTCACCATTCATCTCCAGAGCCTTAAACCAAATCCTGTCCCCACTGCACTGAGACTCAGGCTGTTGTGAGGACAGGTTGAGGGAGCTGGCAGAGTTCAGCCTGGAGAGGAGAAGACTCCAGAGCAACCTTGGAGCTGCCTGCCAGTACCTGAAGGGATCCTACAGGAAGGCTGCCCTGAAGTCTTCTCTTCTCCAGGCTGCACACCCCCAGCTCCCTCAGCCTGTCGTCACAGCAGAGTTGCTCCAGCTCTTGGTTCACCTTTGTGGCCTCCTCTGGACTCACTCCACAGTTCTGTGTCTTTATGCTGGGAACACCATAACTGGAGGCAGGATTTGAGGTGAGGTCTCAGCACAGCAGAGTTAAGGGGCAGAATCCCCTCTCTTGCCCTGTTGCCCACACTTCTCTGGATGCAGCCCAGCTCACAGCTGCCTTTTGGGCTTCATGAGGACACTGCTGGTTCCTGGGGAGCTTCTCATCATCCAATACCTCCAGGTCTCTTCCTTCAGAGCTAGTCCCAACTCACTCTGCACTGAGCCTGGATTGTTAGTACCTAGGGAAACTTTTCATTAAGTACCTGATTATAAGATCTGTCTTTCAGGGTCTGTTATGGACCCTTCATCTTGTAAAAAGAACTATGTTTCTTGCAGCAACCCCACTAAAAATCAAAGCAACCTCAGTGTCAGGGTGCTGATGCTGCATGTGCAGTGTTAAGATAGAGAAATAATGCACAGGCCTCCCAGGCAGTCAGCAAACTGCTCCCACTTTCATCTTTAGTTGTGTTTAAGGGATTCGGTATTTCAGAAAACTGAGCCCGTAAAACTCCAGAAGGTTACTCAGGAATATTTGAGCACTACACAAAGTGAGGCAACATTTGCAAGTACAAATGAATGAGACTGCACAGCCTAAACCCAAAGGTGTTTCTCATGTTTAGCTCAGGTTATCACCACAATTCAGAGCTCCCTATGAAACCTCTGGGCTTCAAACGAAAACTGGGCATCAGAAAACGTGAACTGCAGTCAATGACCACTCCTGTAACACACAATCCCAAAATATACAGATGTGGCAAGCACTGAGAGAGCCCAAGCTGGAGATGCAGCATTCCTGCTGCCTGCCTTCTACTTCACAGTCCTAAGAACTGTCCATAGCTAGCTGCAGGCCACCAACAAGCAGCAGGCAAGGTTCTGCAGAGTCAAGCAGCAGGAACTGATCAGGTACAGGAAAGGCAACTCAGCAGTAGCAGCTACCACAAAAGACAGGGAACAGCAGTGCACCAAGCACTGATTATTCCTATTCCATGATGTTTTAGTTAGCCCCCAGGAGGAAAGCAGGCAGTAATAACAGTATCAAGGTGTGTATACCATCAAGGTTAGCTGGCAGCAAGAGCCATGCATGCCCAGAGAGGCAGGGGGGCATTGCCACACTCACCGTTGGTACATACTCCGAGGGGAACTTGTTTGTGGTGTAGGAGATGAGCAGGCAGGTCTTCCCCACAGCCCCATCGCCCACCACCACACACTTGATCGTCTGCATAGCTGGAGCCTACTGGGACGTCAGCTCCAACGGTGACCTGGAAGAGAAGAGACAGAGAGGTACACTGAGGTCCTTCTCATACCCACTCTGAAGCAGCATGTGGTACTGGGCAGCTCTGAATGGAGTCCAGCCCACTGACAGCAAGGTTTGGGGTTCCAGATCAAGAGAGACAGGGATCTGCTGCGGAGAGCCCAACGGAGGCTGCGAGGATGACTGGGGGACGTGAACATCTCTGCTGGGAAGAAAAACTGAGAGCTGGGGCTGCTTAGTCTGGAAAGGAGACAGTTGAGAGGGGATCTGATCAATGTCTGTTTTCATTGCCCCTCAATGTAAGAAAGATGTTGAAATGCTCAAACATGTCCAGAGAAGCTGGTGAGGGGTCTGGAGCACAGCCCTACAAGGAGAGGCTGAGGAAAAGTTGGAGTTGTTCAGCCTGAAGGAGGCTCAGGGGAGACCTTATTGCTCTCTACAACTACCTGAAAGGAGGTTGTAGCCAGGTGGGGTTGGTCTCTTCTCTCAGGCAACCAGCAACAGAATGAGAGGACACAGCCTCAAGCTGCACCAAGGCAGGTTTATGTTGGATGTTAGGAAGAATTTCTTCACAGAGTGACTGCCCCTTGGGATAGGCTGCCCAGGGAGGTGGTGGAAGTATTTAAAAAGAGACTTCATGGGGCACTCGGTGCCATGATTTAGTTCATTAGATAATGCTGGGTGATAGGTTAGACCTGCTGATCTTGAAGATCTCTTCCAATCTGATTGGTTCTGTGATTCTGTGATCTGAGGAGTGGGTGTCAAGATGAATGTGCTAGGCTGGTTTTGGTGGTGCCCAATGACAGGACAAGTAATTACAAGTACAAGCTGAAACCCAGAAGGTTCCACCTCAACACGAGAAGTCACTTCTGTACTATGAGGGTGCTGGAGCCAGTTGCCCAGAGGGGTTGTGGAGTCTCCTCCTTTGGAGGCTTTCAAAACCTGCCTGGATGTGCTCCTGTGTGTCCTGCCCCAGGTGATGCTGCTCTGGCAGGGGGGTTGGGCTTGATGGTCTCTCGAAGTCCCCTCCAACCCCTAATGTTCCAAGATTCTGTGATCCAACCCCATCATTCTGCCATTCCCACAGAAGTTGGTAGAAGTGTTCCCTCCACCACACCCCACATAGGAAGCTGCTCATTTTCACACATGCAAACCCCTCTGTACAGCCAGAGCCCTCCCATGTACACAATGCCATACACCACCAGGCCTGTGTTGCCTTTCTACCCTGGGAAGCAGAACTGAGGAAATTCACTTGCTCCAATCTACAGTGCAATTTCGCCTCACTACTTAAAAGTGTGAGGAAAACAAAAAAAAAAAATCCCTAGGCTGTTCCAGATTGTTTTTAATGCAAGGACATGAACAAGTAATGGTCACTGGCAACCCAGAAGGCAAACTGTATCCTGAGCTGCACCAAAAGAAGTGTGGTCGGCAAGTCAAGGGAGGAGATTCTACTGCTCTACTCTGCTATGGTGAGACCCAACCTGAAGCACTGCAACCAGTTCTGGAGCCCCCAGCATAAGAAGGATTTGGAACTGTTGGAGAGGGTCCAGAGGAGGACACAAAACTAGAGATAGAGCACCCTCCCTATGAGGACAGGCTTAGGGAGTAGGGTCTCTTCAGTCTCAGGAAGAGAAGGCTCCAGGGGGACCACAAAGTAGCCTTCCAGTACATGAAAAAGGTTACAGAAGAGAGACTTTTGACAAGGGCCTGTAGTGACAGGGTGAGCAAAAATGGATTTAAACTAGAGCAGGATGGATTTAGACTGGAAATGAGGAAGAAATTCTTGACAGTGAGGGCAGTGAAGCTCAAAGATTTCAACAAAGGCAGGTACATTCAGAACAAACACTGTTCCTAATAGACCTTTCTTGATAAGAGCCAAGTTCCTAACAGCAGCACTTGGAAGGTGACACTAATCATCACTGCTCCCACAAGTCAGAGAGGGATCCACACCAAGCCAGTTTTAGGAAGTGGCAGCAAAAGGTGTTCCTCAGTGCAGGACATCATCAAGCACCTGGCAGGAAAGCAGCCCAGTGGGAAAGGATCTGGGGGTGTTGGTAGACAGCTAAACATGTGCCAGCAGTGTGCCCAGGTGGCCAAGAAGGCCAATGGCATCCTGGCCTGGATCAAAACCACTGTGGCCAGCAGGAGCAAGAAAGTAACGGTGCCCCTGCACTCAGCCCTGCTGAGGCCATGGCTTGAGTACTGGATTCAGTTCTGGGCACCACAAGTTAGGAGATATTGAGGGGCTGGAGGGTGTCCAGGGAAGAGCAATATGATGTCCCCAGCCTTATGAGAAACACCTGAGGCAGCTGGGGTTGTTTAGTCTGGAGAAGAGAAGGCTGAGGGATGTACTCACTGCTTCTCCCTGGAAGCAGGTTGGAGTGAGGCTGGGGTTGGTCTCTCCTCCCAGGTAACCAGTGACAGGACCACAGGCAATAGGTTGAAGTTGTGCCAGAGGAGGTTTGAATTGCATGTGAGGAGAAACTTCTTTAGTGAGAGAGAGTTGAGGAGTTGGAACAGGCTGCCCAGGGAGGTGCAGGAGTCACTGTCCCTGGAGGAATGTAAGAAGCTGTAGATCTGGTGCTTCAGGCCATGGTTTAGTGGTCATGGGGGTTGGGTCACGGTTGGACTTGATGATCCAGCCTCGGTGATTCTATGATCCTATGCTGTGGTGTACCACCCACTCACAAGAGCACTACTACAGATCTTTTTCCAACTTACTCTGAGCCATCAGACTCTGTCACCAGTTCTCTGCTCTGTGTCACATTTCAGAACTACCAAAGGAACAGAATCTGTTGATTTCTACCAGAAATCTCAGTTCCACAGAGGATGATCAGCACAGCAAAGCCACCTAATATTAACACCACAAGCTCTGCAATTTCGCCCTGAAACAAACACACATTTACTCTGAAGGACAAAGCAATTGTTTCCATTCCAAAAGACAGCTTCTGTGCCCAGTTGTTTGCATCGAAGTGATGTTAGTCACTATTGCCTCCACTGGGAAGGTGCTCACACAGCCCTGCCTTGCCACCCTGCTGCCACTGATCGCAGACAGCACATCTTTTAGAATAAAGAAATAAATAAAAACCTCACCAGAAAGCCAACAGGTGAGAGAGTAGAGCGGCTCAGGCCCAGACTGAGAAAAGCTTCATGCTCAAAGGTGGAAAGGGCTTAGTCTTAAGGAAGGTTTGAAATAAAAACACATTCGAACAGGCAGCAGGCCACAGCTAACAAGTTCAAATCAGCCTCAGTTACCAGCATGTCTCATCAGCTCCCCAGCCTTATCCACACCACAGGGCACCCTCCATGCCTTTTCTTTTGCGATGTGCCCAGACACAGACACTCAGCTGTGTCACCCCAGAGCACAGGTAGCAGCCTTCGTTAATTCCTTGAAGAGTTAATAAATGAAACACAAAACTCCCAAAATTTGGTTTCCCACTCACTTTTTTCAGTTTTAGCTGGAAATCACTCCGCTGCCCATCCAGGCTCAGGGAATCCCTGCCCCAAGTGTCCTTGCTCAACCCAAGTGCTACAAGAGGAGAAGCCCATCCAGCTCCAGGTTAAGCCCTTTAGAGAAATGCAACCTCACTTTCCACCCTGCCTTTCTGCAGCAGACACCTCCTCCTCAGGTATGAATTCTTCCTCTCCCTTGCTGCTCTACCTCCTGCCCCAATGATTTGTTTATGTGTTTAGTCCATTTGCAGGTCATGCACCTGCTCTGAGACAGCCTGTCTTGGTAGGCCTAAATAGGCCAAAGGTGGGCTTGTACATGTCCTGGCTTGCCCAGGCATGTTCCCCTGCTCCCCCTCCTTCTGTGCTAGGGGTGGTAGCTACAGGAAAAGGGACAAAAGCCCCAGCTTCACCTAATATGGGCAAACTGCCATCCTGATTGGCTAATCTATGTCCAAAGGCTCATTAGTCTCGGGTTGAATGGATATAAAGGGGGCTCTCTGCTATTGTATCCCTGTCTGCTTACTGCCTCATCGATCCTGAGCTGGGTGGGACCCCAGCGAGCAGGATCAGGTTCTGATGCCTCCACGCGTTCAGCCTGCACAGCCAGCATGACACCGGTGCTGGGACTGCACATCGCAAGACGTCCTGCTGAACTTGAGAGCCTGCTGCCAAGAGAGCCAGGACCAGGTCAGAGATGTCTGCCTCCTTTTCTGAAGCACCCAGGAGCCTGAGGAAACTCCAAAGCCTCTAACAGTTCTGGCCCAGCAGCAGCCCCGCCATGTGCTCTGGGTATTGTCCCAGGATATTTTTGTGACTAAATACTTCAAGCCTCTTGTAATCATTAATTGTCTTCTGCCATAAGCAGAAAGGAGCTTCCTGCATCCATCCAGTGGCTAAGCAGGATAACTAACTGCAAGCAGTGTGAGTGACAGCACAAACCTTCTCTGCCAGTAAAAATGTTTGCTTATGCTATTGCCTTTAAAGTGTTCCAGTTTACCTGTTCCCTGCATGTGTAAATTTCCAAACCCTGCGTTTTTTAACCTTGTAAATAAGGTTTCTGGTGAGATTTAATGTTAATAAACAGTTTTCATAGTTATTAACAATCTCTGCCTGCCTATCAAAATTAATATCATTAGTAATTTTGAAACATTTTTTTGTTAGGCAGCCTTTCCAGAACGTGGGAAGCACACCAGAGGAAAATCCATACTCCAAAACCCCTCCTATACTCACTCCAGTAAATCAATCCATGCTTAGCTATCAGTCTTTACACTCTGGATATGCACTTGTACAAGAAACGCTTACAAGTGCTTTAGTAAAAACAATGCAAAACACAACAAGGGCTGTGTTTAGTTTTACTCTTTAAATTTCATTCTTCCAGTGAGCACCAAGCAATCAACCCAACATGAGCAGTGTCAGAAAGCAGACAGCAGACAGCAAACCTCCAGCTTTTTCCTGTCCTTTGACACAGCCACATCCCCACAGGGGCTCTGGAACAGAAGCTGTGCTCCTCTGGCAGCGGTTGAGGCCAGAAATTCCAGCTCAGACACAGTACAGGCTGGACACAGGTGCCTGGCAGGCAGATCACTGCCATGCATTCAGTTCTGACTCCTGCAAAGCCAGCAACTCCATCTACAGAGGCACCCTGCAGAGCACACCAGCAGTCCAAGAGCACACCCCACATATGCACTACTGCTTCTTACCCTGCCACCTCCAGTGTACATCACTGACTCCAACATGCACCACCTGCAGCAGAGCACGGGTGCAAGGCAGAGGCTCTGAACTCACACCTCACAGCACCTTCTTCCACCAGCCCTTGCAGCCTTCTGGCAGAGGAAACAAAACAGAGCACAAACAACCTGAGGCCCCACTTCAGAGCATAACATAGAAGCTGGACTGCACAACAGGACCTGGACAGGCCCTAGAGGTCTAGCTCTCAGAAGAAATTAACAATAGTTACCACTGAAACGGCCCACCAGAAGTTAGTTCTCTATGCAGCAAGTGACTACCACATCTCTCACACAGCTGAATTCCCCCTCCACTCCACACTTCAGCACCACATCTTTAAAAGAACCAAAATCTGAGACATCCAGTCAAGCCCATTCCATGCTGACAATTTGAGAAGAATTGGGTTCTAATGAACTGCGCAGAGATTTTATGAGCTTTTTCCTGACTTTTCTAGAGCTGACAGAGATTGGGAATGTAATGCAAGTCACAAAATCACAGAATCACCCAGGTTGGAAGGGACCTCCAAAGGTCATCCAGTCCAACCCCCCTCCAGTGAGCAGGGACATCCTCAACTAGATTGGATTGCCCAGAGCTCTGTGAAGCCTCCCCTTGAATATCTCTAGGGATGGGGCCTTGACCACCTTTCTGGGCAACTCATTCCAGTGCTCAGTCACCCTCGTTGTAAAGAACTTCTTCCTAATATCTAAAGTCACCAGGACTCAGTTCTATTCAACAAGAGCTAAAGACTTCATAAAAAACCCAAGCACAGCAATGACGTGATTTAAATTCTCAAAGCTCTCTGTATTGTAATCAAATACTTCAGTGCGTCAGTAAAGTACATGTTAACTGATGATACTCCTAATGTTTACTGATTTTTAAGCTGTTCAGTACATGACCACACCAGCAGGATCTCACAGAACTCAGCATCCTGGAGAACTGTGGATTACAACACCTGGTAACCTCTGTCTGGGCCCACTGCACACAGAATTGGCCCAGTTCACAGAACGCGGCTTTAAAGCTCAATTCCACCTTTGTGAAAGAGGTGATCTGCATTTAGGATTGATCTCTAAGAGTCACAGAATCCTAGAATGGCTCAGGTTGGAAGGGACCTCAGAGATCACCTACTCCAATCTTTCATCTACTCCAACCTCCTCACCATGGGCAGGGACACCTCTCAGCTGGACTCAGCTGTTCAAGGCCTCATCCAACCCGGTCTTGACCACCTGCAGGAAGGAGGCAGCCACAGCCTCCCTGGGCATCCTTTTCCACAACTCGCCACTCTCCTGAAGAACTTCTTCCTCAGATGCAGTCTAATCCTGCTCTCCCTCTCAGCTTCAAACCATCCCTCTTTGTCCTGTCTCTAGATACTCTCAGGAAAAGTCCCTCTCCAGCCTCCAGCAGTAACAAATTCATGAAACCTACGGCAGGTTCCCACTTACCAAACACAGGTTGCATGAAATGCTTCCCCAACCACTCCAACACCACAACACCACAACCCTTCTTGTGAAAGCTAAGGTCTTCATTTTAACAGCAAGCAGGCCAAAGGTGGTGTTACCATGGGAGTTCCTGAGTTCTACAGCCTGCCTGGAATGCAGAAGAGCTGCAACATACTCTAGCAGCTGTATCACTGCAACACAGAATATTCGGGGTTGGAAGGGATCTCTGGAGACCATTGAGTCCAAGGCCCCTGCCAAAGCAGAATCCCTCAGGGTAGGTCACTCAGTACAGGTTTTGAAATTCTCCAGAGGTGGCTCCACAATTTCCCTGGGCAGTCTGCTCCAGTATGAAGCATAAGGTGACATTTAGTGGGTCTCTGCACACAACCTGTGTTCCCTCCTAAACCAAGAGGATCTTGCCTTCACTCTTGCTGTATGTGTAGCTGAAGTAGAACCCGTAAGCCTTCAAGTTGTTTCAGATGCCTCCGATTTTTAAGGTGCTGCAGCCTGTTTCAGGTTAAAATGGTTGTCCTAGCCAACAGAAAACCTAGCTGTCAAATCTGTCTGCACATCCTGCACCAGTTTCCTGCTGAGCCTCAGCAGCACTGTGGTTTCCTCTTTCAGACAGGACTGAAACTGCTGCCATTTCATCACAGGTACCAGCTGAAGGCAGCCTGCCAGCTGATGACCAAGAACCATTTCAGGATGCTCTACAGCAAACACCATCTACTGAGGAGGCAAAGCTTAACCAGCCTGTCACACATTCTTCTTGAGAGCCTGCTCCAAACAGCAAGAAAACAAGCAGTCAGTTCTGCAGACAAAGGTAGCCCTTTGCCCCACCCAGAACAATCTCATTTCACAGTAGGCAGGTTACTCACCTCACTCCTGGGGAGTCAAAGCACTCAGAAGCCCGCAATTAAAGTAACAGTTTCCACGGGATCTGACGCATGATCTCTGCTAACCACTTATACTCTTCCACACTAGTGCCATTTCGTATCTTGCAAAAAAAAGGAAAAAATCCCCCACTTCCAAACACTGCATTTGTTTGTCTTTGATCATTTGTTCTCAGATTCATCACATTCAGCTCAACGCTCTGCTTTTTCAAGGCACTTGCCCTCTGCCACCTCCTCTACCCCTACCAGAAACAAACACTTTTGCTTTTCAAAGTGCCAAGCCTCCCAAGTCAGGGGCATCAGAGGTGCTACCACAGAATCACAAAATTAACCAGGCTGGAAAAGACCTCTAGGATCACCCAGTCCAACCTATCACCTAACCCTTCTAATTAACTAAACCATTTCACTAAGTGACTCATCCAGCCTCCTTTTAAACACCTCCATGGATGGAGACTCCATCACCTCCCTGAGCAGCCCATTCCCACGGGCAATCACTCTTTCTGTGAAGAACTTCTTCCCAACATCCAGCCTGAACCTACCCTGGTGCACCTTGAGGCTGTGTCCTCTTGGTCTGTCCCTGGGTGCCTGGTAGCAGAGCCCAACCCCACCTGGCTACAACCTCCCTTCAGGTAGCTGCAGAGAGCAATGAGGTCTGCCCTGAGCCTCCTCTTCTACAGGCTGCACACCCCCAGCTCCCTCACACTCTCCTCACAGGGCTGTGCTCCAGTCCCCTCACCAGCCTTGGTGCCCTTCTCTGGACGTGTTCAAGCATCTCAACATCTTTCTTAAATTGAAGAGCCCAGAACTGGACACAGCACTCAAGGTGTGGCCTGACCAGTGCTGTGTACAGGAGCAGAATAACTTCCCTGTTCCGGATGGCCACACTGCCCCTGATCCAGGCCAGGATGCCATTGGTTCTCCTGGCCACCTGGGCACACTGCTGGCTCATGTTCAGTCACCTGTCAACCAGTACCCTGAGGTCCCTCTCTGCCTGGCTGCTCTCCAGCCACTCTGTCCCCAGCCTGTAGCATGTTTGGGGTTGTTGTGGTAAGAGTGCAGAACCCTGCACTTAGCCTTGTTCAATCTCATGGCACTGGACTGTGCCCATCTATCCAATCTGTCCAGGTCCCTCTGCAGAGCCCTCCTGCCCTCTATCAGATTGACATATGCTCCCAACTTGGTGTCATCTGCAGACTTACTGATGGTGGACTCAATACCCTCATCCATGCTCCAAGCTCTCCTGTTTCCCCACCAGACACACCTACCAGCACTTAGAGAGCAGCATCTAAGTTATGCCAGCATCACCACCCTGGTACAGCAAACACCTCAGCACTAAGATCACTGCACCATTCTGCAAAGATCACAAACCACTAACCAAGAGACCACAGGAGCTTGGCTGTCAACCTTAAAGATTTTGGGCCTCACTTTGGTACACTGTCCTAAACCCATGATGCAAACAGCAACAGAATCTGATAATCCTAGAATGGTTCAGGTTGGAAGGGACCTCAGAGATCACCTACTCCAGCCTCCTCACCACGGGCAAGGACCTCTCAACTAGACTCAGCCACTCAAGGTCTCATCTAACCTGGCCTTGAACACACCCAAGGAGGAGGCATTCACAACCTCGCTGGGCAGCCTACTCCATAGTCTCACCACCCTCCTACTCAAGAACTTTTTCCTCAGATCCAGTCTAACCCTGCTCTCCATCAACTTCAAACCTTTCCCCCTTGGCCTGTCTCTGGACACCCTCAAGAAAAGTCACTCTGCAGCCTTCCTGCAGGATCCCTTCAGGAATTGGCAGGAAGCTCCAAGGTTGCTCTGGAGTCTTCTCCAGACTGTACACCCCAGTTCCCTCAGCCTGTGCTCAAAGCAGAGCTGCTCCAGCCCTTGGATTACCTTTGTGGCCTCCTCTGGATTCACTCCAACAGTTCTATGCCCTTCTTATGCTGGGGACAGTATTCACGGTTGGGTCTTGCCTGGAGAGAAAGATAAAGAATCCCCTCTCTTGCCCTGCTGGCCATGCTCCTCTTAGTGCAGCCTAGGGTATGACTCACCTAGTGGGCTGCATGAGCAGAACCAGGTTCTGATTAAGAGCTGATCTCCAAGAAGACTCTGGCACAGAAAGCATGATCAGTTTCAAAAGCAGCACTCTCATGGTGAGTATTCTCCTCTTCAGGGGGACAGTTACCATTTACAGACATAACCTGGCCAAAAGCCACCTTTCTGGCTGCTAAGAACCATCTTTCTCATGGAGATCTCACTCCAGAACTAAATCCACCTGTCCCTTCTATGCTAGTACTGTAAGAAATTAAATTTAGAATAGACTGTTAATGCAGCTGGCACCTAGAATCACCTGCCCTTCCTCCCCTCAGATAGGGCTTCTGCAGGCACACAAATGTGTTTACCCCCACAGCTTCCAAGCTGGGCTGAACGCCTGAGAACTTAGTGCACTCCCTTATAACAAGGCAAATAGCAAAGGAATGAACTGAAGAAACATCAGTTACAGATCTTTAAAGATATATCCTCCCTACTGAGGTTTTTTTTTTTTAACTATCACAGGTGATAGAATGAGAGGAAATGGCCTGAAATTGTGCCAGGGGAGATTTAGGTAGGAGATCAGAAATTTATTTTTTTTTTGCTGTGAGAGTGGTCAGAGATTGGCACTGGCTGCCCAGGTGTTCAGGAAACGTGTGGATGTGGGATCTGGGGACATAGTTTAATGGTCATGGTGGTGTTGGGTTGAGAGTCATACTCCATCTTAGAATTGTCTCTACTGGAGAAAAAACACTGTGATTGTTTAAGTCAGACAATCCTTTAAACCTCTCAGAACTTGCACTCCACAGGGGAGAACCATCTCCACAAAACATCATTGCCATTTGGTCCCTAGTTATGAAACATACAGCAGAGAAAGCTCAGTTGTGCTCCAAGTTGGTGTCAAGGCAAACAAGAACTCGAATCAAGACTCTAACCTGCAGCCAGCAAGTCTCTGTCTGCATCTGAAGCTCCAGCAGCAAAGCACACTGGTAGGACTGGCAAGCTCTGGCTCCTGTGCCTGCTCGCTCCCACAGTTTCAGAGACAGGAAACAGCCAGAGAAGCATGATGAACAACAGGGCACAGGGTCACCATCACCAGTGGGGTGGACTAGCACTATCACAGACGTAAATGAGTTCTCAGGCTGATTCTGGTTCTTGAAACCCACAACATTATGGGACTCCTTATTTGAGATAAAGTGTATGCCTGGGATCTTGGACCATCCTTAAGTCTGCCACTCAACAGAGCTTGCATGGATCCAAACACCTCTGTGACTCTGAAGCATTAATTTCTGGACAAGTTACTACAAATTCCTAAGGAAAACGCAAGATGTCTCCTTAAAACCCAACTGTGAGATCAGCTGGTGTCTTCTACAGGCAATGAAATGCCTTCTGTGAAAACTGAGAGCTGCTTTGCACCTCTTCATGAAAGCTCCTCACAGTGTGCTGGTAAAGCAGAGACAGACACAAAGACAGATGGGTGGGGGAATTTCAAAAGCCTGAACCTAAACTACCAACTTTTCAACTTCTCTAACTTCAAAGACCAGAAGAGGAAAGCCACATCATCCCATTTTAGTCCTGAATTTTCAAATCAAGAAAGCCTTCAATGCAGGTTGGCCAGGCAAGGCATGGCTCAGTGGGCTCTTTGGTGCCTTAGCAGTTACACCATGTTACAACCATGCCACACCTGCCCTGGCAATGACACTGCTGATCTGTGTCACTGCAGAGCTCCAAACAGCCACCTTAACTTTATCATCAGTGGGAAAAAAACCCAAACCCATAAACTCTTCTGTTCTCACTCTGGCTAAGGTTACATTGTCAAAGCTGGCCATCAGCACTAGGGAAACCTGCCCCAGATTAAAGTGTGTGGGCTTCCATCAAGCTCTTCTCTGTCACAGGCACTTTAATCTTACATCATTACCCTCACTGTCACACTCCACAGGAAGTTGTTCTATTCTGCCATGTAACAAAAATCCTGTTTGGTATTTTAATACCACATTTTGAAAATCCTGTATTTCTTAGACTAGTTTCAGGCTCTTAATATTTAAGAACAGGAACTGTACTTCTGCTCCCACCTGCACACCACTCCAAACCACAGTGTGCACCAGTCTCACTCTCTCTCTCTCTCTCTGCAATCCCATTGCCAACTATATTTAACAGTGGTAAACAGACAGTGGCAGAAGGTCCCCTATTTTGAGGCATGTTTTTGCATAAGAAGAAGAACCCTGCATGCACAGATTACTCCTCATTCCCATTATGGGGGAGGAGACAGGTGCGGGTGCTCCATGCACACAGCTCAAGAGGTGCTTTGAGGATGCAGTATGTTCTGGGCCAAGCACTAACACACTGTGTAAGGACTACTCAAGTGAGAGAAAGCTCTGTTAAAAAGATACTGCAAAAGCAACCTCTCCCAGACAAGGAGCCACCTTGATGTTTCTATCAAAACTAACCCAGTAACTTGCTAACACCAGAACTGAGGCAGGAGAGGTTGCCCAGCACTCACCTAACCAGTGCAAGAAACCTGAGTAGCTGGGAGTAGCCTCCCTGGCACAGCAGAAGGCAAGAGAACCACAGCACCAGGACTGTGGCCAAGCAGGTAACTGACAGCTTCTCAGCAGTGGGTAAATACAGAGATGTTCAAGAAGTAACAGCCCCCATTGCAGGATATGGAAGAGGAGGATCCTTCCGAGAGGAACTAAGCTTTTACCTCAGCAACATTTGTAAAGAACTAAAAGTCACTCACCTAGAGGCCACTGCTCAAGTGCACCAAGGTGAACCACAGCCAGAGCATGCTCACTATCGAGTCCAAGCCCAGCACCAGCCTTCCCTTTTGCAGCAGTTGTTCACCATCCACAGCCAGCCCGACCCAAACAGCCACACCAGTTTGTGAAGCAGCAAATGTCTTATACCCAAAGCTGCCAGAGCATTTTTGTCCCTGTTACGCCCAAAACAGAATGCTCATCACTGGCCAAAAACGTCTTTAAGCTTGAGAACAACTGAGCAATTCAAACCACCTTGTTACAAACCAAGACAATTCTGGCAGCCTTAGTTAGCCTGGTACAAGCTGACAGCAAGCCCCTTCAGTCAAACCCAACAGTCTGCCTCTGGGCCTCGACTGGTCCCTCTTTACTCTGCAGTTTAAACTTTGCCCTATTAGTTTGATATAAACCTTCACCTTGCCACAGTTTGGTCTCAGTACAAACACTTAAAACTGAATGGTTTTTAAAAACCTTTGCAAAACTCTTTGTTTTCTGTTTATAAAATGTCACTTGTCCAGAAGAGGAGTCAATACACCAAGGACAGGACAGCTGCTCTACTGGGAACAGGCCAAACAGTATTTTGAAGTTGTAAAATTCTTCAAAATTAAAATAATTACCTGAAACTTGAAGGGAAGACTACAATTAAGATTGCAGATGACACCAAGTTAGGTGGCAGTGTTGACTGTCATGAGGGTAGGGACTTGGATAGATTGGATCCATGGGCCAATGGTAATGGTGTGAGCTTCAACAAGACCAAGTGCCAGGCACTGCATTGGGCCACAGCAACCCCAAGCAACACTACAGGCTTGGGGCAGTGAGGCTGGAGAGCTGCTGACAGAAAGGGACCTGGGGGCTGTAACGGACAGGAGCTGAACGTGAGCAAGCAGTGCCCAGGTGGCAAAGAAGGCCAATTGCATCCTGGCTTGTGTTAGAAATGCTGTGCCCAGCAGGAGCAGGGAGGGGATTGTCCACTTGTACTCAGTTCTGGTGAGGCCTCACCTTGAGTACTGTGTTCAGTTTTGGACACTTCATTACAAGAGGGATGTGGAGGTGCTGGAGCCAGTGCAGAGGAGGGGAACAAAGCTGGGGAAGGGCCTGGATTATAAATCTTGTGAGGAGTAACTGAGGGAGAGCTGGGGACGGTTAGTGTGAAACAGAGGCTGAGGGGAGACTTCTTTTAAACTTATCATAAAAAACTTATCTAGTGAAGAAGTTAGTTTATTTGTTGCATATTAAATAATCAAAAGAGGGGTTTGTCACTTGCATTTAGCATAATAAAGTCAAGCCAAGGCAGAAGTCTACAGTAACCTAAGCATTAAAAAGAACTGATTGCTACCTGGAGTACCAGAAACCAATTCTACCTCCATTTAGTTTAACGGCATCTTCATCTTCTACATCATCAAATTCATGTTGTTTTCTCTAGAACAGAGTCTCAAATCTGCAGCTAACTCCATCTCCCTACAATTCCTCCTTGCAGGCTGTTACTACACAAGCTCAGATCACTGCAATTCTTAAGACTGAGTCCAGCGACAGCATGGAAGCTCAGCTGACCACAAGAGGCACACAGAGGAATGCAAGGGCTAGGACACACAAGGCAAAACAGAAGCTGTGAGCTTCACCTCAGCAGCACACACTCCACACCTCAACAGCAGCAATGTATACAGCATGTCTTGGACAAGCTCTTGGGAGCCAGAATCAGGCCTGGGACCCAGCTGCACTCACTTTGAAGCTCACAGGGTAAAAGACAGCTGCTAAAAAGATTTCAATTAAGATGCCTGTCTGTCTATGCTCACAAGACTTGAAAACTCGTTTCAGTACTACACCAAAAGAAAGGAGTTTTTACATCAGGATCAGCCTTTCACATGCTTTACAGGAAAGTAAGTGGAGTTGAATGCTCATCAGAGAAATCCCTGAGAGCTTCTGATGAGCTTCATTTCTGTTTACTATTGTTCTTTCAGCAGAAGGTCTAGTTTCCATCTCAGACACTCTAGGACTTCCACAGTATTTCTATTAAACAGTGAAAACATCACGAACCTCCCTAACAAGCCAACACTTTCAGGCAAACAACCCACCCCAAAGCAGCACAGATAATGAATCAAGAGCATCAGTTGTAGCTCATGAATAACCAAGTTCAAAGTATGCAAACCTAATGATTAAAATTTCTGCTTAGAACACATTAGCAAACTGCAAGCACATTTTATCTTGCATCGCAGCGTTTTTTTATTCCTCACCGAGATTTAAAACCTTTTTCCTCCCTGTTACCATGCAAAGTCACCTCTGCAGTTAGCAGCACACAGAATCAGGTCTTACGTGCATCCCTAAGACTTATTTCAAATACACATTTGCCTATCCTGCCTTCCTCAAAACCCAACTAACAAGAAGGAACAGTTTACAAAGCAGAACATTTCCCACACATAACTAGCTGAATACAAATGCTTTCTACCTGAAGCTGGGTCTGCACAAGATCCTTTTGCTAACTGAAAGAGAGAAGCTTTAAGTGCTTTAGTGAGTTCTTGCAATTAGGAAGAGGAGCTTGATCCAAGCTTTACAGACACTTTCAAAACCAGGATATTTGAAGCACTGGAACGTAACACTTTGAATACAAATAGCTAGCACCTCCTTTGCTGGGAGAGGAGAAGCATAGATGGGCATGAGACAAAGACAATCACAGACAGTCAGACCAAACTACTGACTGCCCACTTGCCATCTAACATGGCCTCCTCACGCTTTTGTCAAATGAGGATAGCAAAGCTGCTCCACCACTGAGGTACCCACACAGAGAGGGCAATTCTGGGCATTTTGCAATTCTTCATTAGGCACAGGTTTCACAACACCGCTTGTTACCTTCACAGCTCTCCCAGCTGCACCAGCGGCTCCCACTGCTGCCACCAGCTACCAGTTCTACCCACACATGGGTAAAAATACTACACGAGTCCAGGGCACTGGAACAAACCTTAAAACCACATCCAGGTGAGATACTGCTGCAGAATGCACATCCTGCTAAGACTGCAAAGGAGAAACATACGGCAATGCCAGCCCTCGAAACTGTACCGGCTCCTACCGAGCCAAAACCAAGGACGCCACCAGCACTGTATGATACTTCTTGATTAAGCTACCAACCTCACACCTGAGCGGGTAAAAGCCACGAAGTGCCTCCCAACTCTTATTTTACGTGGGAACCGCCTTTTGCGGCGCACACAGCCTAAGCTGGGCCGTTACGGACATCCATATACCCACCGCGGCTCAGGTCTGCTTCGGTGTCCAGCGCTGCTCGCCTCAAAGAGGCCAGGGAGCCCCCTCTGCAGGCGCCCTCCCTCCGCCCCGCACAAGCCGACCACCGACTTCCCGCAGTGTCCCGCACAGCCGAGCCTCCGGCAGGGCAGTCGCCGCCAGGAGCCAGCCCCGGCCGATGCCTCCGGAGGGCT
>VWZE01023432.1:0-32321 GCA_013396675.1 Eubucco bourcierii | reverse complement strand
ACGGGGGCAGGGGCAGGGGCAGGGGAAGGGGAAGGGGCAGGGGAAGGCGCAGGAGGTAGCGGGGGTCGCGGCAGTGCCGTGCCCGGTACAGAGCAACCGCTCACCTCAGAGTCTCCGCCGGGCGTTGGCAGCTCGCTGCGGGGTCTCCTCGGCTCAGGCACAGGGGCACGACGCTCGTGACGTCACCACGCAAAGGACGCCGGACGGGGCGGTGGCCGGTAGGGGAGGGAGCGGAGGAGCGGCGCGCGGCTGGCGGGAGAGCGCCGCGGGCATGCGGCGCAGGGCTGGCAGCGCAGAGGCGCCCCCGGCGCCGTGCCCACACCCCGGGCTCTGCGGGAATCCTCACCTCGTACCTGCGCCCGTGTGCCTGCACGTCGGGGCTGCAAGAGCACACGGAAAGGTCCACAGCCTTCCATACAGGATGCGACCCTGCAGCACCATTCGCAAATTCCCTCCATTATTTGGTCTTTTTTTCCCTGCCTGAAGCTGAAACAAAAAGGGTCAGAGAGCCCCAACACCTTTTGTGGAGAAAAATGTCCTGACTGGGAGAGAGCCCTACAATACATGGGGTATTAGAACCAAATCCCCTTAAACTCCCCAACTAAAATGACAAATACCCTTCGGGATCAAGAACACAAAAATAAAACCTCTGAGTGCTGCCAATCAAAAAGCAGGAACCAAAATCTGTCCTGAAACAGCAAACTTGTTTAGAGAAATTCAGTTGTTAGAATCCAGGAGGAGCTGCGAGTTGTGGGGCCACAGACTTGGGAGTCAGCAAACCTCAGCTCTGCAGAGCACCCAAGATCAGACATCAAAACCACCAAAGCACCTTTCTGCCAGCCCTTTCCAACAAGCCTTGGCTTATCCAGCAGCCAGACTTGCTCTGCTCAATGTTAGCAAGTGATAGAGGCCCATCCGTCTTGTCCTGGGTAATCTGGGAGAAACCCATTGCCTTCAGACCATGTACACTGCTGCTTTGAGCACCCATGGAACACCAGAGGCAAAAGAGCAGCTTCAAAATTCACCTTCCAGATGAAATCATGGATGGAAACAAAGTGCTGCAGGTGATGGCTGACTGTTAGCATTCTTGCCTGGGCAATGCTTACATCCTGCAGCTGGAACCACAGCCACAAGCCTGCAGCCTCCGGTTCTGCCTTGGTCACTTCCTCCCCACATGGCTGTTTCTCCATGCAGAGGGCACATGCTCAGCTAAATGAAAGGCTTGAAAAACACGTTAGAGCAAGATGCAGCTCACAGAGCTCTGCAGACAACCTCAGCCCTCCAGCACTACATCCTGATGACTCTTCCCAGCTGACTTTTGGATGAATCCCTGCCCTGTCAAGCCAACAACCCATAAAAGCAGCAACTCGGTAGAAGCTGAGGCAAGGTCATGAACCTGGAGAGACTCAAGGAACGCAGTACTGAGCACTGTTTCCTCAGTTCTCCAGAAGCTGGTCCTCACTGCAAGCATTGCAAGAAGCCTTAGCTTGTCTCACTGCCACCAGCTCCATCCTTTCCCATTTTCTACACAATGATCAGCTCCACGGCAGCACCTTCCAAGTGCTTCTGACAATGTCTCCACTTTTTGAGTTTAATTAGATTGAAAACCAGCTGAGGTGGCAATGCTGGGCAAGCTCTTCTAGGGGGACAGTTCCTCCTTTCCTCATCACCCTGATCCAGAGTGGGACCATTCAGCAGCCATGTCTTCATTTCCTGGAGTGCAGAGGATGGCACAAGCTCACCATCTCCATGGCCTCCTCACTCCTTCCGTGTGTTTTCAGACAAAGCTCCAGCAATAGTGGGTTTGCTCTTTTAGGGCAAATCTAAGACTTGCCAGCACACAGGAGAGCTGCAGGACCCCACAGAGCTACAGGGAGCAGAGGGTCAGGGGGTGCTGGAGATGCAGGAATGCAGGTGAGATCCCACCAGTGCACATGAATTCACCAGCTGCTGAGGGCTGCAGACTTCCCCTTGGTCCTCTTGCACGTGGCATTGTACAAATTTTAATGACAAGAACTAGGGCAGGAATCTCCTCTTCCCAGAGGAGCATAAGTCAACACGCAAAGATCTCCAGTGTTGCTGTAATTAGCACCACAGCAAAGCCCATGCAGTAATTAACTTTCTCCCTTCCAAGGTAGCAGTTAATAACATGCAGTAAAATAAGACCTGGGGTGATGAAACAAGCAGTAAAAAAAACATCAAATCAGACACTTGTGAGTTGATAAGGAATTAATTGTACCCAGGTCTATTAATAATAACAATAATACATTGCTTTTAACCTGCCCTTGTGCTCCAAGTGAGGGAGGATGAGCTGGGAAAAGGTGACTGAAATGTCCCATGTTGACTCTAAGGACAAGGTTTCTGCCAACTAGAGGCTAAACCACACTGCGTTTGTGATGAACTACTGCATCTGGAAGAATTGAGAGAAGAAAATCTGGGACAAAACAGCTCCTAGACTGCTGGGGAGTTGTCTCAAGCCTCCCATCCTTCTGTGATCCAAGCAGACAAGGACTCTTCCCAGAGGGAATCAGTGCTGCCAACCGCCTTGAGCATCTTTAAAGGCATCTGCCAGGGTGTTCAAGGTGGTAGAGAGAGATCAGAGATTGCAAGAGAGGCTGTGCCCTGCTGAATGGGGAGCAAACTGCATCAGTGGCAAGACCCAGAGCTGGTGCTGGTCCCCAAGGGTCTCCCTTCCCTCAGCTCCCACCTGACCTGAAGCAGTAGGTTCAGACAGAGATGGAGAGGCATGGCTCGAGAGGGACCTGGGAGAAGATGGTGCTGCAGCACTTTCCATTGGGGCATCCAAACTCCTCCTGGCTACTGGCAAGGTCTACCAGGTACAGAAAGCTCTGGGGACTCAATGTGAGTTGAACAAATCAATCCCAGAAGGAGATCACAGAAAGTTCAGAGCAGTTCAAGTTATTCCAATGCACAGAATCACCCTGAAGTGTGTCACTCAGCAGAGCTAAAGGCAGAGGTGTCTTCCTTGGCAGAGGAAGTCAAGAGAGATGGAACAACATCTGGGAGAGTCTGAGTGACTGCCTGGAACCAGCAAGGCCTCAGGAAGGTGAGTAGCTGCTGCACACAAGGCCATGCTATGGGGAAGAAAGGACACCACTTACACCACCACCTGGGAAGCCAGGAGGGCCCAACGGCAAATGCAGACAGAGGTGGTGCTCCTTGGTAAAGCCCAACCACAAGACACTTGCAGCTGAGCTCTGCTAAGAAGCACTTCCTCCATCACTGGTGGGTGCAGACCCTGCTGTTATAATTCCCCTTCCACAAATGGTCCCCAAGCTTTGTACATCCCCAGCGGAGGAGGAGGGTAGGCCAGTGTGCATCTGCAATGTCTTGGGGAGATGAAGAAGTCATGACCAGACCTGACATTACAGGCCAGGATCCAACCTGGAAATCTTCTCCATCATTACAATCCCAACTTAGCTCCTCACCGAGGAGCAGGTGAGCTCCTGGAGGAGCCCTGTACAACTGGGCAGAGAGAAGATGTCTCCTCAACAGCTCTGATATTTGCCTCTCCCCAGCTCTTGGTTGAAAATGTGAGGCTAGAGATGTCCAGCCCCACAGGCCACCAAGTCTCCCTGGTAAAACCAAAGGGATGCTTGCCATGCAGCCAAGGACACAGGAGCTGTTTCAGAGTTACACCTGAGACCAAAACTGATTGATCTTCTCTGCTGCTCTGACACAGAGGCATTTGGCACCTGCAC
Source organism: Eubucco bourcierii (assembly GCA_013396675.1). NCBI lineage: Eukaryota > Metazoa > Chordata > Aves > Piciformes > Ramphastidae > Eubucco > Eubucco bourcierii. The sequence goes on along the minus strand of VWZE01023432.1, from coordinate 28,599 downwards.
CTTCCTGTCTCATCCTGGCAGCTCGACCACTCAAGTCCAAGGGGAATGCACAAGGACTCTGAAATGTGCAATTTTTGATGAGCACCTGAGGTCTCCCTGGTACTTTTGAGGACACTTTACCCAAAGAAGAGAGCTCCAGGTCACATGTGCTTGACTCAAGGGTTCAAGCCAACTGGGACACAGACCAACAGACTTGGGTCACAATAGACCTTTCTGTGTGGGACTTTGACCACTCTTGCCAGGCCACAGAGCTTCCTAAACATGGACATTTTAAGGAGGGGAAAAATCCAGCCCTGAAATCATCATCTGCCACAGGCAGCCACAAAGACATTCACCAGAACCAGAAAGGTAGCACATATTTTATAACATTATTGCATCTGCCCCAAGCATTTTTGCCCCAGGCACTCCTGGTTTTGACTTCACCTGATATTATTTGCCTCTTGTTCCAGCTTTGCTTAAGTCAAAGAAAAGCCCTAGAAAATCCAGACTGCAGAATTGGTCTCATTTAAGCACAGAGCAAGTACTGGAGGCATCAGCATTTTGTTTTCTAGGTCTCCTTCCTTGCCCTGCTCTTGGCAGCATGCAGGCACTGTTCCTGCTCACACAGGGACTCTGCTCAGAAGGTCCCCATGTGGTCACTCATGTCACTGGTCAGGCCCTCGAAGTTGGGCTCCACACACGGGGGCAGTGCTGCCTGCTGGCTCAGCAACTTGTCCAAGACGTTGATTTCAGCATCTCGTCTCTCAATGTCCTCAAATGGAGTCCAGGACATATCATGCTGGAGCTTATAGGCACCGAGAAATTCATGAGGACTGGTCCCCCATTCCTGGAGGAGAAAGGAGAGATTTGCATCACTTCTCAGCTTCCCTTGGGGCTAAGCTGTGCTGTCCTTCAGCCCAACCTCTGCCTGTGTTAGACTGCCCCAGCACTTTTGAAGCAGTTTCATCTAAATGGCCATCCCATTTTCTAGCCTAAAAATCAGCTCAATGACCCTGCTTCTAAGACCTGGCCAGAGACTGACATTGGTAAGTTCTGCTGAAGCAGGGAGCCTTGAGGACACAGGATCTCCCTGACCTGCAGAGTGCTCACAGAATCACAGAATGTTAGAGACTGGAAGGGACCTGAAAAGATCGAGTCCAGCCCCGCTGCGAGAGCAGGTCACATAGGAACACATCCAGGAGGGTTTGGAAAGTCCCCATAGAAGGAGACTCCACAGCCCCTGGGCAGCCTGCTCCAGGGCTCCAGTACCCTCACAAACTTTTCTCTTCTGTTCCCATGGCACTTCTTCTGCTTTGGCTTGCCCCCAGTGCTCCTTGTCCTGTCCTTGGACATCCCTGAGCAGAGCGTGGCTCTGTCCTCCCCATCTGTGCCCTGCACATCCTTATCACTAGCAATGAGGGCAGCCCTCAGGCTCCTCTGCTCCAAGCCCCAGCTCCCTCAGCCTGTCCTCACAGGGAGATGTCCCACTGCCTGCAGCAGCTTGGTGGCTCTGTGCTGGATTCTTTCAGCCAGTCCCTTGAGGTACTTCTTGAACTGAGGGGCTTCTCTACATGCTCAGTGCTTTGCGATGAAGCCATCACCCTGCATTGTAAGAAAATGGGTGGCCTGGAAGGAGAATACCTCCAAGAGCATTCCTACCAAGCTGCAGACAAACTCACTCCCTGCACTGAGGCACAGGAGGAGACCATCCTGCCAGACAGCCATGCCAGACAGGGAAGATGGCTTAGAGCACATTTGCAGTTCTTCAGGGGAAGAACTGCAGGGATCAAAAAAGCAGAATTCAGGTCCAGGCACCAAAGGTCTTCTTGCCCACCATTCACTAAGAGCTGAGAACTTCATAATCTCTCTCTTACACCAGCAGAGTAACTCCGACTGAGGACAGATAACAAGAAGAGCCAAGTGTCCCTGCCAAGCTGGTATCTCTGTCTGAGATTCAGAACCGCCCAAGCACCAGAAATGTGTTTTTTTTACTCTCTCTGCTTCCTTGAGGGCTGCAACCACCCACCTTAGGAGACAGGATGGAGAAGTATCGCTGGCCACTCTCCCGCTTGTACATGTAGTAAATGTTTCCTGGCTTCTTCACAAGGTTGCAGGCCACACGGTGCAGATCAGCATCTCTGCTAGCTTCATCCAAAACCTACAAAACCAAATGTACCATTTCCACACTTGAAATCAAACGAGAACACACTGTTGCCTTTCAGGAGCCCAGGAGACATTGCCTGGCTTGCTGATTGCACAGCCGTGTCCGGCCCCGGGCACGCCTGGCTCCATGTGGCACATCTCCTCCCGGGACAGAGATGCTCCCAAAGAAACAGAAGTTCTCTCGAAGTTTCCCCTGTCATCTGGACCTCAGAGTCCCTGCACCCCTATCAAGGACCTCACCACCACAGCCCCAAGTTCACTTTTGTGCCTGACCTTACCACATGCTGGACTCATTCCTCATCTCCATATGCAGCTGCCAGACCCTGGGGGCTTCCCTGCTGTGGTCCCTGAGGGAAGGCAACAGCAAACAAAGAAGAATTCTTCTCCCTGGGCCCATCAGCTGGCTGCTCCCCAGCTCCATCTCCACCAGTTAACAATTCCATGACATAGTGGCCTTGATGGCAGCAGGCCAGGGACAGTGACTGGCAGATCCTTTCCCCACTCTGAGATTTCACCCTCAAGCGTGGAGGTTGAGTTGAAGAGGACAGCCAAGCTCTGCTGGAACAGGTGGCCCTGGCAGCAAGCCCAGCAAAGGAGCCAGGACAAACTGGAAAGCCAAGCCCACCTGGAGGCAACAGTTCACCCCTCCCAGGGCTCAGAGCCACACTCTCATCCCACTGCACTGAGTCCCCCTGGAAGCACAGCACAGCCTGCAGTAACAGGTGTGACCTCTCCCAAAAGCAGAGCCACCTCTCTCTTTCCTGACACCTGAGCCACCCTTGCTCCACCCCTTCATAGATGACTTCCTGAGATACCAAGGACTCGAGGAAAGTCCTCAAAACCAACCCCCTGGTCCCCAGCTGATAGCAGACAATAAACTCCTATTTTCCATTGAACCTCTCATCTCCTGGCCATCAGTCACGTCCAGGCTCCAGCTCTTCCCAAAGCTCTGGCAGTTAAGGATCATGTTCATCTCCCTCGGCTCACAATCAGAATTATGATACCATTCCCCACAACATCCTTCTCTCTAAATGAGAGATATAGGTAAGGAATTGGCTGCATGGTCACATCCAAAGCGTAGTGCTTAATGGCTTGATGTCCAGATGGGTATCTGTGACCTCCAGGACCAGTGCTGTTCCCTATCTTCATCAGCAAGACAAACAGCGGAATGGAGTGCACCTGCAGCAAGTATGCAGGTGACACCAAGCTGAGTGGTGCGGTTGACACACCTGAGGGACAAAATCCATCCAGATGGACTGGACAAGTTTGGGAAGTAGGCCTAGGTGAACCTCAGGAGGTTCAGCAAGGACAAGTGCGATGTCTTGCACCAGCACCAGGGAAACCTCAGCATCGATCCAGGTTGGGGATAAGGGCTGGAGAGCAGCCATGGGGAGAAAGACTCGTGGTGCTGGGGGCTGAAAAGCTAGACAGGAACTGGCACTGAGCACTGCCACCCCAGCCTCAGCCTGTCCTGGGCTGATCTCCAACAGCATGGGCAGCAGGGGCGGGGAGGGGATTCTGCCCCTCTGCTGTGCTCTGCAGCAGTGGGCCCTGCAGTGCTGCGGCAGCTCTGGAGTCCTCAGCACAGCAGAGATAGAGGAAACCACAGCAGTGCTGGCAGGGCTGCAAGTGGTCTGCTGTGAGGCCAGGCTGGGAGAGTTGGGCTTGGTCAGCCTGGGGAGAAGGCTCCAGGAACACCTGACAGCCTTTCAGTGCCTAAAGGAGCCAAGCAGAAAGCTGGAGACAGACTTTTGAGCAGAGCCTGTTGTGACAGGACAAGGAGTGATGGTCTGAACTCAAGGATGGGGATTCAGACTGGGGAGAAGGAATAAATATTTGACACCTGAGACAGGGTGGTGAGACCTTGGGCCAGGGTGCTCAGAGAGGTGGGAGATGTCCCATCCCTGGAACCATTACAGGTGAGGTCATTTGGGGCTCTGAGCAACCTGCTCTTGTTGCAGATGTCCCTGCTGACTGCAGAGAGTTGGAACTGCATTTTAAAAGTCCCTTGCCCCCCAGACCAATTGGTAACTCTGTGATTCTAAGGACAAAGCCATCGGCACCCTCACCTTCCGTGCCTGCTCCTGCAAGGACCGGATCTGCTCGGCGATGACAGTCAGCTTGCTGCAGGCATTAGCTCGGATGAACTCGTCCCCCTGTGAATAACACCAAAGCCTGGGCAGGACTGGCAAGAGCTGTGGCACTTCAGATTCTGCCATGCTGAGGGTGCACTGGAGCAGCACCAGTCACAGCCCCACTCCAGGCCTGAACAACTGCCCCACACACGGCTGTGGGGCAGCCATGGAGTCCTGGGCACCGGGGCGGCAGCCCAGTCTATTCCACTACCTGTTGGTCCACCCCAGTGCCTCCCAGTACGTCCTCCTCCCTTCTATTCCCACCCACCGGGTGCAGGCTGGTGAAACTGATCTACCAGGAAGTACTGGGATGGGCTGAGAGCGCGGGCAGGACACTCCCGCAAACGCTGCGGGGGGCTAAACGCAGCACGACGTGCAGGAGGCAGAGGGCACACAGTGATGGTCCGAGAGCTCAGTGCGATGTTCCGGAAGTCTCTAAGAGGACAGCGAGGCACAGCGGCAGGCACAAAAGTATCACAGGAGGTATGGGAAGCATGAACCGCATGCATCACCGGGAACCGCAAGACAGTACCGGGAGGCAATGGGGCGTACTGGGAGAGGGCAGTGGAAGGCACCGCGGACCGCGGGACACACGGGGAGGACGCCGCGGAGAGCAGCGGGACAGCTGGGAAGCACCACGGCCATCGCCGGCTTAGGAGGCCCGTGGAGAGGGCTGAGTGGAGCGGGACCCCGGGCACGCACACGGCCCAGCCCCGCCGGCTCGCCGGCGAGGCCCAGCCCTCACCTGCTGCACCTGCCGGGCCAGGGCCACCAGGTCGCCGGGGTCCCCGAGGCGGGCGGCACGGCCTGCGCTACCCTCCACCAGCTCCAGGCCCAAAGACGCATACCGCGCACCGCCCTCTGCCGCCATCACCGGCCGCCTGGCCCCGCCCCTTCCGCCAGCTGGGCGGAGCCGCGGCGGGGCGGGCTCCGGTGCCCGGTTCGGGGGGGTGTCCGCGGGCGCGGCCTGCAGGCTGGGCGATGGCGCTGGGGCTGCTGCTGCCGGCGCTGCTGCACTTGCTAGCGCGGGCGGCGACGCCACTGGAACCGGGACCGGGCGACCTTCCGCTGCCAGCCCAACCCCCGGACGCTCTGTTCGCCGCCGGCGCCGAGGCGTACTCCCGGGGCGACTGGCCCGCTGTGGTCCTGCAGATGGAACGGGCTCTACGGGCCCGCGCGGTCCTGCGCTCCCGGTTGGTGCGGTGCCGCTTGCACTGCGCCAACGCCACGGCGGAACCAGCAGAGGGACTCGAGACCTATCCCGAATCGGCGATCCGCGACCTACTTTTCTTCCGAGGGCTGTTGCGCCGCGCCGCCTGCCTGCGGGGCTGCGGCCCCCCCGCGCCCTCACGATACCGGCTGGGCGACGAGCTGGACCGGGAGTTCAGCAAGCGTAGCCCCTATAACTACCTCCAAGTCGCCTATTTCAAGGTACGCCACCCGCGACGGAATTGGGGAGGGGGCTGAGGGCGACAGGACGGGGAGGGAAGGCGTGAGGCGTCCCGGAGCGGGCGGGGTGGCAGCAGGCGCGATGCCCGGAGAGATCTCGGGAGTCGGGTGACGAGGCACGGAATGAGACCGAGAGACTTGGGCGGGGTTGATCCCTGTGCGGGAGGTACCCGGTGGGGGCAAGGGTCCGGAAAGCCATGATGGGTCCGGTAGCTCTTCCAGCGGGGTGGGGGATGTTGGACGGCAGCCTCGGGTCCTGCCCGTCCTTCCCCTGGCTTCCCCCACCCCGCCGCAGTGCCACGTCGGAGCCTGCTGGAGCCGCCCCCGTCACTGCCCTGTCCTGCCTGCGGGACCCCTCGGCCGTGATGTTACGGGAGCAGGGATCCCCTCCACATCCCGCAGGGTCTGTGCCGTGGGGCGTGCGGTGTCTCACTGCTTCCCTGCCCCCCATCCTGCCCAGATGAACCGGCCGGCAAAGGCAGCATCGGCGGCACACACCTTCTTCGTGGCCAATCCTGGACACCAGGAGATGAGGCAGAACCTGGAGTACTACCAGGCCATGGCAGGCGTCCGCGAGGAGGATTTCACCGACCTGGAGGCCAAACCCCACATGGTGAGACATCCTCACCTTCCTTGGACAAAGCTTCCCAAAACATCCCTCTGCTGCTGGACCTAGGGAGGTCACACCACAGCTGTGGGGTCCTCAAGCCCACAAGATGCCACTTTAGTGCAGGAGGTCCATCCCCAGGCACTCTGTCACAGGGAATGGGGCATTGAGAACCCCCCCCTTCCTTCCTGCACAGAGTGAGTTCCAGCTGGGTGTGCGGTTTTACAGCGAGGAGCAGCCTGCTGCTGGTATCCTGCACCTGGAGAAGGCCCTGGAGCAGTATTTCATGGCAGATGCCGAGTGCCGTGCGCTCTGCGAGGGGCCCTACGATTACGAGGGCTACAACTACCTGGAGTACAATGCAGACCTTTACCAGGCCATCACAGGTGGGAGCTGTCCTTACTCTGCCCTTTCTCAGGAAAAGGGGACAATCTTGGGGTGTGGTGGCCCTCAGAAAAGGTCCCCAGATGCCCCAGGGGATGCTGGGTCCCCACAGAGGGCAAATCTATCTATCCTAGGTTGCATCTAGAGGAGTATGGCCAGTAAGTGGCAGGAGGTGTTTCCCTGTTCCCAGCCCTGGGGGTGATGCCAGGAGTCCTCAAATTCCAATGAGATATTAAGCAACAGGAGAGGGCCAGCAGAGGGGCACCAGGACAGAAGGGTGGAAGGAGAATGGGCACTCTGTCTCCAGAGTGCAGTACAGCCCCATCACTGATCACACAGAGGAGGGCACCCATCACCCTGGAGGGTTTCTACCACTGAAAAGCTGGCAACAGTCCCACTTTGAGCAGGGGGTTGGAGTGAAGACCCATCTAGGTTCTGTCCACAAGCCTTTGGGTGGCCATAAGCAGTGACCTGGGTTTTCTTTCCACCAGATCACTATGTGCAGGTGCTGAGCTGCAAGCAGGGCTGTGTTATGGAGCTGGCCTTGCAGCCTGGCCAGGAGAAGCCTTTGGAAGATTTCCTGCCCTCACACTTCAACTACTTGCAGTTTGCCTACTACAACAGTAAGCAGCTTTTTACTCCATCCTCTGCTGCCTGTCGGTGGTGGACAGCATGCTCTGCACAGACAGACTCAGAGAGTGGTTTGGGTTGGAAAGGGACCTTCAGAGATCATCTAGTCCAAGGCAAGGTGCAGGACATCTTGCACTAGATCAAATTGCTTAGAGCCCTGTCCAGCCTGACCTTGGACACTTTCAGTGGTAGGGCATCCACAGCTTCTCTGGACAACCTGCTCCAGTGCCTCACTACCTTCATTACAGAAAGTTTAAAGCCATTGCCCCATGTCCTGTCACTGCAAACCCTGGCAGAAGTTGTCCCTATCTTGCCAGCCCATCTTCAATCTTTCATCCACCAGGATCTCCAAGTCTTTCTCCACAAGTGCTGCTCTAAACCCATCCATTCCCCAGTCCTCAGTGATAATGGAGAAGGACTCTTCAGCTCACCCTGCTAAACTTTGTGAGGTTCACACAGCCTGAAATGTTGACAGGGGTCTTGCTGCTCCTGGTTGTGAGAACCCTCCATGTCACACTAGATGCTCTGTTCCTGTACAGCTTCACTTTCGGCATGAAAGAACAGCCCAGAGAAGGATGTTTGTTCTTCTGACAGCCATATACCTCTTGTAAATGTACCAGTTTTGTTTTTCATTCACCTTACTAGAAAAATAAAAACTCTTTCTCTGCAAACTTCTCCAAAAAAGAGGAAAGAAACACAAAAAGCCTGAGAAGATTGCAGAGCTGCAGTCCTATAGACTAAAGTGGGTCAGGGCATTCAAGTGGCTGAAAATTGCATGTTAGTCTGGAAATTGTTGGGTTTTGCTGCCTGAAAATAGGCTTCAGGATCTTTTCCAAGCAAGGAAACTACCCAAGCAGTGGCCCTGATTTCTGGTGAGGTGGTTTCTGGAGGCAGGAGAGTGCTTCCAGCTCTGCCTTTCGCCTTTGTGGCAGCAGTTCCCTGTGCTCCAGGCTCTCTGCCCCTCTTGGGACACCCTTTGAGAAAGAAGGACTTTCTCTTGTTTCTCCTCTATATCACATTTGCTCTGCCTCTGATGCTCTTGGGTGTCCCATTATCAGCCCCATTTCTCTTTGCAGATGGGAATTATGAAAAAGCCATTGAATGTGCAAAAACCTACCTGCTCTTCTTCCCAAACGACGAGGTGATGAACCAGAACTTGGCCTATTACACTGCTGTCCTGGGGGAAAACCTGGCAGGTCCCATCCAACCCCGAGAGGTGAGCAACCTGCTTGGATGAACCTTTTCAGGGACATCTCCTCTCCTTGGGGCCCTTTGCAGAGCTTTTGGGGTCTATTGTAGTTGTGTTTACTGTCATCTAGCCACCCTTTGGTGGCAAAGTGGAGAGGAATGCAAGATCAAGCAAGCTGGAAATTAGCTGAGAAACTGAAAATCCTCACTGGCAAAATACCTTTGACCAAGGGAAGAAATGTAATGTAATTCAGCAAGGGCACATGTAGAGTCTTGCACCTGGGACAGAACAACCCAGTATAGGTTTGGAACAAATCAGTATAGGTTGGGGACTGACCTGCTGGAGAGCAGTGAAAGGAAAAGGACCTGGGGGCCCTAGTGGACGGGAGGATGACCGTGAGCCAGCAGTGTGCTCTTGTGGTCAAGAAGGGCAGTGCTGTCCTGAGGTGGATAAGAAGGGCTGTGGTTAGTAGGTCCAGAGAGGTTGTCCTGCCCCTCTGCTTTGCCCTGGTGAGGTTGCATTTCAAATGTCTCCAGTTCTGGGCCCCTCAGTTCAAGAATGACCTCATGAAACTGCTTGAAAGACTCCAGCACAGCCACAAAAATTATTAAAGGAGTGGAACATCTTCCTTACGAGGAGAGGTTGAGTGAGCTGTGGCTCTTTAGTCTGGAGGAGACAGAGATGACCTCATTCATGTTTATGAATATGTAAAGGGTGAGTGCCAAGAGGAGGGAGCCAGGCTCTGCTCAGTGATGCCCAGTGACAGCACAAGGGGCAATGGTGGAAGCTGAGGCATAGGAAGTTCCATGGAAACCTAAGGAAAACTTTGTTGCTGTGAGGATGCTGGAGGCCTGGAACAGGCTGCCCAGGGGGCTTGTGGAGTCTCCTTCTCTGGAGATATTCAAAACCTGCCTGAATGTGTTCCTGTGTGATCTGCTCTAGGTGATCCTGCTCTGGCAGGGGCATTGGAATTGGATGAGCTTTGGAAGTCCCTCCCAACCCCTAAGGTTCTGTGATTCTGTGAAGGGAAGCCTTGATGGCTTGCACAAATGGACCAGCTCTTGTAGGAGAGATCTGCAAGAGGCAGACAGGAAGATCTGAGCCTGCACCTGCTAGGCTTCTGCAGCTGAAGTGGGTTACTTAAAAATGAGAGGATTTGGCTTCAAAATAGCTGGATTAAGATGCTCAGGTGCTGCCTGGGAAATTGTAAGTGGAGGTGGAGGTAGAGATCTTCATCAGCTGAGGTGGGGAGGGGAATCTGCTTCTGAAGAGCTTCCTGCAGGAGAGGGATGTGTGTGCCTCTGTCTCCCCTGTCCATGTAGAATAAGGGAAAGCCACTTGCTTCCAGCTGTGTGAGGGACTGGAAAACCAGGACTGCAGGTCTGGCACAAGGACCATAGGAGTGATGTAAACCCTGCACCTTCCTGCCCTTGCTCAGGGTGCTTACAAAGCCCTCCTGCAGTGCCCTCACCCCGTCGCTCTGCCCCCCGCTGCAGGAGATGCTGGCGTACCACCGACGAAGCCTGCTGGAGAAGGAGCTGCTCTTCCTCAGCTATGACGTCTTTGGCATTCCCTTCCTGGACCCGGTGAGTGGTGCTGGAGCAGGCTGGACACAGTGGCCACAAGGGAAGAGGATGAGCAATTCCTTTCCCAGCTAGTTCCTCATCCAGTTGCTGATGTTTTCCTTCTGGCTGCAGGACACATGGACACCTGAAGAGGTGATACCTAAAAGGCTGCAAGAGAAACAAAAGTGAGTGCTCCCCGGGCTCATGGCACAGCTTTCCCAGCAGGGGGAACACTGGGGTGTTCCTCCACAGAGTTTGGGCCAAAGACCATGACCGTGAAACTACTGCCAGGAATGTTTTTTGGTGTTGGGGCAGGGAGATCTTGCTTGAGGGCAGAACTTTGCTTTGCCTTTGGGGGTGATGGGGATGAGTGGTTGATTCTGAGCAGCTCAAAAGTGAAGACTACATCAAGATGACTCTCTTCAGCCTTGGGCCTTGTCACTGGCCCCTGGAGACAGCTTGTCATGCTGCCCCTCATTCCCAACATGGGGACAGTGGGGCAGTGGAGCTGATGACTGCCACGTGCCCAGGGTGGAGCGAGAGACAGCAGCACGCATCTCGGAGGAGATTGGCAACCTCATGAAGGAGATTGAGACACTGGTGGAGGAGAAGTCCAAAGAGTCTGCTGATATGAGCAAGTTCATCCGAGAAGGTGCTTATGGCCGGAGGGAAGATGGGACGGAGAACTCTATGCCCACTGCTACCAACTCATGGTCCCTCCACGTGGGTGGTGGCAGGATTGCAGCTTGCCCCACTGCTCTGTACTGGGGTTGGTGGCACCTATCCCTTTGTCCTTATCCCATTTGTGCCACAGGTGGCCCCTTGGTGTACAAAGGAGCCAGTGTCACCATGAACTCCAGGGCCCTGAACGGCTCCCAGCGCGTGGTGGTGGATGGAGTTCTTTCTGCTGAGGAATGCCAGGAGCTGCAGAGCCTCACCAACGTGAGCAGAGGGGCAGGACAGGGCGGGGGCTGTCGAAGGGTCTCCAGCCTGGGGTGTGGAAGCCAGACCAGTAACACCAATGGAGTTTTGCAGGCAGCTGCTTCTGCCGGGGATGGCTATCGTGGGAAGACATCTCCTCACACCCCCAGCGAGACCTTCTACGGAGTGACTGTCCTCAAGGCCCTCAAGGTTGTGGTGGCTTGTGGGGAGGAGAGAGAAGCAGGCTGCTGAGACGACAAGGCGGCGTTTGAGGGCAGGGAACTGCCTCTGCTTGCCCAACAGGCCTGGGGCTGAGGTCTGTGTCCTCTTCACCCTGCACAGCTGGGCCAGGAGGGCAAGGTGCCCCTGCAGAGCGCCTACCTCTACTACAATGTGACAGAGAAGGTGCGACACATGATGGAGTCCTACTTCCGCCTGGAGGTTCCACTGCACTTCTCCTACTCCCACCTGGTGTGCCGCACAGCCGTCAATGGTGAGCGGGGCTTTGGAGGAGCACAGCCAATCAGTTCTCCCTCAGCCTCTTGTCCTGTCTAGCTGCATTGGTCAGGTCTTGGACCTTTCCACAGACACCTCCGTGCCACTCCACTTCCCAAAAGGAAGATGTGGGGAGCTTGCCCCTGAGCCCACTTTGGGAACATGAACATCTTTGTTGGTCGCCTTCAGTAGGACAAGTGGCTTCTTGCCATGCTGGATTTGAGCACCTGGAGGCATTTAGGGTTGGGTGTTGGGAGAAGGTGTCTGGAGGACCATGGGGGTGCCATGGGACAAGTCAACAGAGACTTGTGTTATGGAAATAGCCTCTCATGGTCCATGCTGCAGCAAGTAGGAGGACTTTAGGCTACACGTGATTTTCTTGTCACCTCCAAGTGCATGGTGCCTGGGGACAGACCCTGGTCTTGCAGGATCAATTGGGTTCTGATGTGCCAGGTCCTGTTTCACCCTAGGAAAGCAAGAAGGCAGGAGTGACAACAGCCATGAGGTGCACGTGGACAACTGCATACTCAACACAGAGGCTCTGGTGTGTGTGAAGGAACCCCCAGCCTACACCTTCCGGGATTACAGGTACTGGTGGTGTCTCAGGCAGAGCTTCTGCACCTGAGGACACCATGACTTGGTGGCACCTAGGCTGAGAGGAGCAGGATGGGAAGACAGCCCAACCTGGGCTCTGCTGCCCCTGTCTCTTGCAATGACATTAGGAGAACTCCAGACTTAAATGCTTGCTGGAGCTGTGGTGATGGCTGTCAGCTCCATTTGTCCTCTGCTTTCATTTAGTGCCATCCTCTACCTCAATGGGGACTTTGAAGGTGGAGCTTTCTACTTCACTGAGCTGGATGCCAAGACTGAGACTGTAAGTAACTTGGCCTTTTGAGGATCCATGTGCAGCACCAAATTCAGCTCTTGCTGGCTCTGTCTTCTGGTCCACTACAGGGGATGAAGTTGGGTTGAAGGGGAATGACCTCATCCCCTCACCCACCAGCTGCATCCTGAGCTGGCTCTCCCATCCCTTGCAGGCAGAGGTTCAGCCTCAGTGTGGCCGTGCTGTGGGCTTCTCCTCTGGCTCAGAGAACCCTCATGGGGTGAAAGCCGTGACCAAGGGCCAGCGCTGCGCCATTGCCCTCTGGTTCACCCTGGACCCACGGCACAGCGAGCGGGTAAGCTCCATCCCAGCAGCAGGAGGGCTCGGGGGATACAGTGGCTGTGCTGACTGCTGTGGGTCTGCCTCACAGGAGCGTGTGCAGGCAGCTGACCTGGTGAAGATGCTTTTCAGCATGGAAGAGGGGGACCTGCTGCAGGACCCAGAGCAGGAGCTACCGTCTGCTGCCGCTGTGGGGAAGGATGAGCTGTGACATCTCACTGGGACAGTGAGACCAGGGTTACAGACCTGGGCTACTCAGCCATGGGGGTGCCAGCAGGGATCACCCCTATGCCCCCAGCCAATATGGGATGGGGAGTTGGGGGATGTCCTGCACTACTCCAAGCAGCACTCAGCATTCTCCCTGCAGGGGTGACCTAGGACTATCAGAGAGACTGTTGGAGGAGTGGCATGGGGGACAAGGGAGGGATGCTCTTAGGGGTGAAGACCTGATGCCCACATAGCAGGCTTGTGCCTTTCTGCCCAGCTGAACCTGCAGCTATTTAAGTGCCTTCTGCAGAAAGTGGGTGAATAAAGTTTGGGGGTTTTTTCAAGTTGCTGCCTGCTGAATGGGAGCTGGTGGCTGCTGTCCCACCACCCCCGGCTCTTGTCCAGTGTTGGGCTGCATCCTTCTCACCTTGCAACCCCATCAAAGTTCTGGAGTCCTCAGCACAGGAGAGACATGGCCAGAGGAGGCCACAGCAATGCTGGCTTATTCAGTCTGCAGAAGAGAAGGCTCCAGGAACATCTGGTGGCCTTTCAGTGCTAAAAGGGGCCAAGCAAAAAGCTGGAGACAGACTTTTGAGCAGAGCCTGTTGTGACAGGACAAGGGGTGATGGTTTGAAACTGAAAGAGGGAGATTCAGAGTGGAGAGAAGGGAGAAATGTTTGACACTGAGGTTGGTGAGTCTCTGGCCCAGGTCGCCCAGAGAAGTGGGAGATTCTACATCTCTGGAACGTTCCAGTTGAGGTTGTTTGGAGTTCTGAGCAGCCTGCTCTAGTTGCAGGTGTCCCTGCTGAGTGCAAGGGGTCGGACTGGATGGTCTTTAAAGATCCCTTCCAACCTAAAACATTCCATCATTCTATGGTTTTTGGGCAACAAGGGGGACTTTTCCAAGGGCAAGCAGGTCCTGTGGATCCTTTAAAACTAGTTTCAAGGGGGAGGGGGATGTAGCTGGCCTCACTGAGAATCCTGGGGGTACTTGTCTGTCACTCATGGAGCAGTGTGTTGATAGACAACCACCCTCAAGGTTTAAAATGATGTACTCAACTCCCTCCCTGAAATGTTTATACACCAATGCATGCAGTGTAGGCAATAAACAGGAGGAGCTGGAGGCCACTGAGCTACAGAGTAGCTATATATAGCAGCCACCACAGGAACCTGGTGGGATGAATCCCACAGCTGGAGTGCTGCAGTGGAAGGGTACAACTCTTCAGAAGAGGCAGGCAAGGTGGAAGTGGCCCTCAGTGTTAGGGAAGCATAGGAAACCACACAACATAATGGGAGTGATGATAGAGTTGAGAATCAGAGGAGTAAGGACAGCACGGGCAGTACTGTGATGGGAATATGCTATAGACACCCAGTCAGGATGCAGAGGTAGATAATGCTTTTTATAAGCAGTTGAGGGAGTTCTCACGACTTCTGCCCCTTGTTCTTGTGGGAGCCTGCAGCTTCCCGAGTGTCTCCTGGAAACACAACACAGCAGGGAGAGAACGGCCCTGGAAATTCCTGGAGTGTGTGGAGGAGAACTTCTTGACACAACTGGTGAGAGCCAACCAGGGAAGGTGTCCTCCTGGATCTGATTCTTGTGAACAGAGAACTCTGTGGGAGAAGTAAAGGTTGGAGAAGGTCTGAGATGGCTGAATTCTCTGTCCTTGGGGAAACAAGGAGAGGGCTCAGTAAAACGGCAACCTGGGACCTCTGGAGGGCAAACTTTGGCCTGTTTAGGAGACTGATGGACAGTGTCCCTTGGGAAGCTATCCTGAAGAATTTAGGAGTCCAGGAGGGTTGGACTGACTTCAAGAGGGAAGTCTTAAAAGCACAGGAGCAGGCAATGCCTGTGTGCCCCAAGTCCGTGGGGAAGGCTCCAGCCTGGCTAAACGGGGACCTTGGGCTGGACCTCAAGAACAAAAGGAGAGTCTCTGGCCTTTGGAAGAGGGGGCAGAGCTCTCCTGAGGACTATAAAGATGTAGTGAAACTATGTAGGGAGAAAATTAGGAGACCCAAAGCACAAATTGAGCTTAACCTAGCTACAGCTGATAAAGATAGTAAAAAATGTTTCTGTAAATCCATGAACAGCAAAAGGAGGACAACAGAAAATCTCCATCCCCTATTGAATGCAGAGGCAAACCATTGACTAAGAGTGGAGAGATGGCTGAGGTGCTCAGTGCCTGCTTTGCCTTGGTCTTTAGCACTGGATCCAGCTGTGCCCTGGGCACCCACCCTTGTGAGTAGGAGTTAGGGAGGGGAATGGGAATGAGGACATCACAATAAATGAGGCAGTGGTCACTTACCTGCTGTGCCACTTAGATGTACACAAGTCTGTGGCACTGAATGGGCTGCACCCAAGGGTGCTGAGGGAGTTGGCAGACTGCTTGCCAAGTCACTTTCCATCATTTACCAGAAGTCCTGGCTAACTGGGGAGGTGCCAGTGGACTGGAGGGTAGCAAATGTGACACCTGTCTGCAAGAAGGGCAGAAAGGAAGATCAGGGAAACTACAGACCTGTCCATCTGACCTTGGTACCAGGGAAGGGCATGGAGCACAGCATCTCAAATGCCCTCATACTTCATATAGACAACAACCAGGGGATCAGGTCCAGTCACACACACTGGTGTGTTCCTCAGGGATCTGTATTGGGACCACTTCTGTTTAACATCTTCATTGATGACCCTGAGTCAGGCACAGAGAGCGTCAGCAGTGAGTTTGCAGGTGACACCAAGTTAGGTGGCAGTATTGATTTGAATGAGGGTAGAGAGACTTTTCAGAGTGACTCAGATAGGCTTAGATCCATGGGCCAGCATTAATGGGATGAGTTTCAACAAGGCCAAGTGCCAGGTCCTGCACTTGGGTCACAACAACCCCAAGCAACACTACAGGCTTGGGGCAGTGAGGCTGGAGAGCTGCTGGCAGAAAGGGACCTGGGGGTTGTAATAGACAGGAGCTGAATATGAGCCAGCAGAGTGCCCAGATGGCCAAGAAGGCCAATGGCATCCTGGCTTGGATTAAAAACGCTGTGGCCAGCAGGAGGGGATTGTGCCCTTGGACTCGGCTTTGGTGAGGCCACACCACAAGGGTTGTATTTGGGCACTGCAATCCAAGAGAGCTGGGGAATTGCTGGAGCAGGTCCAGAGGCGGGCAAGGAAGCTGGGGAAGGGCCTGGAGGGTAGATCTTGTAAGGAGTAACTGAGGGAGCTGGGGATGGTTAGTGTGAGGAAGAGGAGGCTGAGGGGAGACCTCGTTGCTGTCTGCAGCTACCTGAAGGGACATTGTGGAGAGGCTGCTCCTGGCTCTGCTCACAGGTACTTGGAGACAGTAGAAGGGGGAATGGCCTCAAGCTGAGGCTGGGGAGGTTTAGATTGGGCATCAGGAAAAAGTTTTTCACAGAGAGAATGGTCAGGGACTGGAATGAGCTGCCCGGGGAGGTGGTGGAGTCAAAAACCCTAGTAGGTGTGTTTAAGGATGGTTTGGACGTGGTGCTTGGGCCTATGGTTTAAGGTGAATCTTGTAGAGTGTAGGGTTCTAGGTTGGGCTTGGTGCTCCTGAGGGGCTTTGCCAGCCTAATGTGTGTGTGTGATTCTGTGATTACATGAACCCCACAACATCCCCTGGACCCCATTCCTGTGGTGTGGGAAGGGACCCATGACTTCAGGGAGGAGGGAGCTGTCCTTGAACAAAAAAGACATTGACCATGGTGGCACTCTGGAACAGGGCATCAGATTGTTCCCACTTGTGTCCAGCCCTGGGCATTACCATAACCATCCAGGGAATGTGAGTAAATAAATCCTGCCCCACGCTGCAGAGCTCTGCACACCCAGAATATTTGGGGATGGTTTAGGGCAGGTCCTGCTCAGCATCGGGGTGAGAAAGGAGGGTACTGGTAGATGGTTTCTCCCAGACAAGTGCATGGTCCCAGCGGCGGTTGCCCACCACTGTGGTGTCCAGCCCCGGCTGGCCATGTGCGTGAGCAGACTGCTGATGAGGCTGCGGCGGTTAACGATTGCCAGGTCCTGGGGCTGCTGCTTGCTTGGTGTCGCCAGGGCGGTGGCACATGTCACCCCACACCCTGCCGTCCCCTTCTGCGGGGGGGATGCTGCCATCAATGCAGGCTCTTGTTGAGCCTGGAGTGTGGCTGGAGAGGCAAGTCCGCCCGTGCAGAAGGCAGGACCCCCTTCACCACGCTCGTGTTGAATTCTTGGAGCCACCCTCGGCTCCCGGCTCCCGACCCCCGGCAGGGGGTGGAAGACATCGTGGATGGGGTTGGGGCTGATCTCCCTCAGCCCCTCTTCCACGCCTCCCATGGGGTCCCCTATTTTCCGTCTCCCTCCACTGTCGCCGGAGGGGGGCGGTCCCTATCTCTCTCAAGACCCGAATTTCCCTGCTAGGGCCCGAACCTCCCCCGCGCCCTGCAGGGCAGTCTCCATGACCTAAGCCGTCCTCCTCGCCCGGGCACAAATCTCCCCTCCCTAGCCCCCGGTCCGCCCCTCCCAGTGCCCCGACCCCTACGGCAGCTACCCCTCGCCTCTTCCCTCCCTCCGGCCCTCCAGTCCTGCCGAGGCGGGGCCGGGGNGGCCGTGGGGCTGCACGAGGGGCTGTGGATGAGCTGCGCTGCGCAGAGCACCGGCCAGGTCCAGTGTCGCCTGCACGACTCGCTGCTCTCCCTCGACGGTGGGTACGGACGGGCCCCCCTGCTCCCGCGGGACGGCGCTGCCCCGGCTGGCGGCCGCGCTCCCAGGGGCGTCCGAGCTGCCCTTTGGAGCGGCAGGGCAGAGCCCCACTGCGAGTTTGACACCCCCCACCCCCGACCCCGTACGGGGCTTAGCTCCTCATAGGGGTCTGATTCCCCCGCTTAGATCTGAGTCCCTCCCTGAGTTCGAAACGCTCTCTGCTATGGGGCTGAGGGCATGCAGAGGTCTAAGCCTCTCTGGGGGTTTGAAACACCCCCTCCCCTCCATACTGCTCTAAGCCCCTCTATACGGGTTTGAATGACTCCCAGTGAGAGTCTGGACACTCCCCATGGGTCTGAGCCCCTCCTATGTGTTTGACACCCCCCTTCCCTCACATGGATAGGAGCTGCTCTATGAATTTGAACCCCACTTCCCGTGGTTCTGAGCCCTGCAACAGGTTCTGCATCACCCACAGCAGTTCTGTATACGCCACATATCTGAATGCCCCTATGGGTCTGAACCCCCATGCCCCTTCAGCGTTCTGAGCCCCCAGCAGGTCAGAGAACACCACGCCCCACCCCCGCCCCCCCATCAGCCATGGGTCCAAGCCCCTCTAACATGCTTGAAACCCCCTCAAAAGGGTCTAAGCCCCCTTTTCCGCTCCACTGATCTAAACCACAATTGTGGGGCTAAGTCTCCCCTCCTCCCCCCCATAGCTCTGAGTTCCCCTTGGCCCCTATCTCTACTGTGTGTCTGAGCCCCTCTTTCCCCCATGGGCTTGAGCCCCCTTTCTCCCACCCCTGGGGTTTCGATCCCCAGGTGGGGACTGACTGCTCCATGAGGACATCACAAGCCCCAGACTGCATCACTCCTGTGGCTTTTGGGGACCTTGTGGATGAGGAGTTTCCCAGCCCAGAAAATCAGGCAGAGAGAAAGGTCAGAGAAGGCACTGGGGGCAGTGCCTGGAGTGGAAGTGTCTGCACCACAGGATGACGCAGGAGCCATGCAGTGAGGACAGGGTTAAGGACAGGCTGGTCCTCAGCATAGGACGAAGTGACCTTGTTTTCAGAGACCGGCACAAGCTGGCAAGCAGCTTTTCTCCCCACCCCTTGCAGTTCACATCCAGAGTTCTCGGGCTCTCATGGTGATTTCTCTCCTCCTGGGCTTCTTTGGCATCATCGTGAGCGTGGTGGGCATGAAATGCACCAAAGTAGGTGAAGAGGATCCTGTTACCAAGAGCCGCATCGCTGTTGCTGGAGGTGTCCTCTTTGTTCTTTCTGGTAAGGCAGCTCCAGGTGCCTCTCTGATGTGTAAAACCACGAATGCCTTCTAAAGGCTGTTGGTGGAGCAAGGGAAGAGGTTTGGTGATGTGCTGGTGTTGCTCATGTTCAGCATTTGATGTTTGGTTGTGTATGTCACTGCTTACTGCAAGAAGGTTGGATTAGATGACCCTTAAAGGTCCCTTCCAACCTAACCTGTTCTGTGATTCTGTGAGCAGGCCTGTGCACATTGGCTGCTGTGTCCTTGTACGCAACACAGGTGACCTACGAGTTCTTCAGAGAGAGCAGCGTCCCCATCAATGCCAGGTGAGAGCCCAGCCCATGGGATGCTCTGTGTCTAAGTCCCATCTTGTCCCTTGCAGGTTTTTGGCAATATGTGGGTTCTCAGGCAGTTGTGCCACGTGGGGTGGGACCCTCCACCACCTCACAGGTGCCGTGTTGCAGAAGGTCTCCCTGATGGTAAAGCTTTAGTTGGTGCCACTGATGACTTTACAGAGGGACAGAGTAAGAACACTCACACAAAATTTCAGCCCAAGGGAGGATTAAAGCAAGGGAAAAATGAAGAGAGCTGGGCAGAGGAAGCTCATGAGGTACAAGGACAAATGCAGGATTCTGCACATAGGAAGGAACAACTCCCTGCACCAGCACAGGTCACGTGTGACCTGCTGGGAAGGAGCTCTGTGGTAAAGGACCTGGGAGTGCTGGTGGGCAACAAGTTCACATTAAGCCAGCAATGTGACCTTGTGGCCAAGAAGGCAAATGGTCTCCTGGGCTGCATAAAGAAGAGTCTGACCAACAGATTGAGGGAGGTTCTCCTTCCTCTCTACCTTGGTGAGGCCACATCTGGAATCCTGGGTCCAGTAATGGGTTCCCTAGGTAGAGACAGGGAACTGTGGGAGAGAATCCAGCAGAGGCTGCAAAGATGCTGAGGGACCTGGAGCATCTCTGTGAGGAGGAAAGGCTGAGAGCCCTGGGGCAGTTGGCCCTGGAGAAAGCATCCTGAGAGCAGGTCTGATCAATGCTCGGCAAGAGCTAAAGGGTGAGGGACAATAGGCAAGAGAAGTAACAGTAACAGGACAAAGGGCAACAGGCATAATCCGGGACCCAGAAAGTTCCAGCTGAAGAAGAAGAGAACCTTTTTTTTAGTGTGCGGTTGCTGGAGCCCTGGAGCAGGCTGCCCAAAGAGGTTGTGGAATCTCCTTGTCTGGGACCCTTTGCTCTAGCAAGTGGTTGGACTGGCTGGTATCTGGAGATCTCTTCCAGCTGCCACCTTGATAGGCTTCTGTGCACTGTAGTAGCTGGGTCTAACCACTGTGAAAGACGAGGATGACTGGAGAGAAAAAGCATCTGACTTGTGGCCTTATTGAGACCTGAAGCATCCTTTGCCCATCTTTCTTTGGTCCTTGTATTTTCTGCACCCTCATCCGGATGCTCCCCTCTCTCTCTTGCCTCAGGTATGAGTTTGGCTCAGCTCTCTTCATCGGCTGGGGTGCCGCCAGCCTCACCATGCTCGGGGGCTCCCTCCTGTGCTGCTCCTGCCCCGCCGAGGCCCGCCAAGGCCAGCAGTACTACCGGCAATCGCAGCCCTCCATGGCTCGGCAGTACGTCTGATCCCCACCCCTTCCCTCCTGCCACCAAGTGCCTCCCTCCCTCTCAAAGCCAGGGAAGACCCTGGCACTCCCACTCTGCCTGGTCCCCGGATGCTCTATGAGACCTTTCTCGTCCTCCTCATCTTTCAGGTTTCAGCACCCTTCGTAGCACTGTCCTCTGAAAGAGGAGGGGTTTGGGGGTCAAGACTCAAATATCCGTCCCTGCCAAGCTCCCCCTAGCTGGGCATGTTTGCCTCCCCTGGGATGTGCAGGATGTGGGTGGCTGGATCGCATGGGCGCTGCTGCTGCCCACGCCGCTGCTCCTGGGGGGGTGTGCCTCACAGCAGCTCTTTGTGCTGCCCCCCCCCCCGAGTGCCCCCGTGGCCTCCTTTGGGCAGAGGGATGTGTTTTGGGCTGAAGGCGCTGCCCCGCCCCAGCGCCTGCCGAAAGCCAGCTGCTTTTCGAGTTCCTGAGCATCGTTAGTAATTCTTTATTTAAAGCTTGGTTGCTCCAGCTGAGCTAAATCCTGCTCTGGGTTTAGTTCTCACCAGGCACAGGTATGTGGCCTCGTTAAGCTGCAGAAAAAAGCGTCGGGCAAATTGAAGCAGGAAAAGCTGGGCTGTGCAGACAGCGCAGGGGGTGTTTTGATTCAGCTGCCCGGCGCCGCTTGTTCGGGTACAGCGGGCCCGGGCCCTGAGCTCTGCTGCTTCCCCGCTGTGCCCGAGCCCTGCCGGGAGCTGGCGCTTGAGGCTTCGGCCGCGGACGCTCTCACAGTCTCCACCTCGTACCTCGACGGCACCGCCGCTTAGGGCTCTGCTCGGGCCGGGGCTCCGCTTCCAGCCCCAAATCCCCCGAGCCCCCGGGCCTCCGTCTGCCCTGCTTGTGCCGGGCCACCTAATGTGCCCTAAACATGGCAACGAGCCAAACTGCCTGAACGTTGCAGGGGTTTCGTGTTTTGGGTTTGTTTTTTAACAAATCCCTTAGCCGAATCAGCTGACCTTTCTAGTTTTACTTTACTCAATGTTCTTTTAATTTGCTCTGCATTATTATTTTCCTTTTTTCTTTTCTTTTCTTTTTTTTTTTTTGTCGTCGTTGTGGGGTTCCCCCCCCCCCCCCCCCTTTTCTTTTCTTTTTTTTTTTTTTTTCCTTTTTTTTTTTTTTTTTTTTTTTTTTTTTTGTCGTCGTTGTGGTGTTCCCCCCCCCCCCCCCATTTTACTTTCCTCTATTTTTTTCTTCCCTCTGTTTTACTTTATTTTCCTCTTTTATTTTTGTCTTATTTTGGTTTACTTTCCTCTAGTTTCTTTTACTTTACTTTCGTCTATTTTAATTTTCTCTGTTTTACTTTCCCCTATTTTATTTTGCTTTATTTCCCCCTATTTTCCTTTGTTTTCCTCTGTGCTATTTCACGCCCACGGCACTGCCGCGGGTCGGGTTCTGCCGGCGGGGGAAGCACTGCAGTTCCAGACGGGGCTTGATGCCTCCCTGCCCGGGGGCACTAACAGCCTCTTTCTCTTTTAAATCGCAGACCCCCTCTCAAACTGTCTTCAGCTGTCGGGGGAGATCCGGGCTCGTAGCCTGGCTGCACCCACTGGGTGCTTGAGTGCCTGAACCCAGATGATGGGGTTCCCCTTCCCAAACACCCCCAAAGCTGCTGCAGTGAGGATTGGGAAGGAAAATTGTGCTCTCTAACAACAAAAAAACAGCCCAAAGGCATTTCACACCGTGGCGCTGCCCAGATGGTTTTTATCCTTTTAATAGGAAATTACTTTTTTATGGGGCACGTCCGGGAGAATGGGACTGGAGGGGGCTAAATGCGGGTTTTTGTCAGTTATTTGTACTAAAAATTGTGACTCGGTGGGATTAAAATATTTCCAATCATGGGCATCACTCTGATATAATCTCTTTGTTCTCCCCATTCCAGTCCCCACAAGCAGCTCATTTACAGCTGCTGCCTGCAGGAGCTTCTTGCCCTTGCTCAGCTGCCTCTGGGCAAGTGTGAGATCAGTGTCTGGAGTCTTGTGCCATGTGTCACTCTCAAAAGAGGGGATGTGGCCTTAAAAATCCTTCGGTTTAAGGTGAAACTCCCAGCAAATCTGGGTGTCCCACGCAGCAGGGTTGGACCCAGGAGCTTCTGCTTGCAGCCACCACTTGGTGGCTCTTGGCGAGGCTGAATTGCTCTGCTGCTGCGGACCTGTCCCTCATCAGGTGCTTTACTACTTTAAGCTGATTTTTGCTTTCCCTGAAGAGGGGCAGGACCTTCCCACCTGGGGATGCTCTTCCAGGTTTTTCCCTGGGGAATGTTTTCCAGCCAGGTTTTTGCATGGTTACTGTCTTAGCTTCCTTGTCCTGGCTGCAGCACCTGCGCCACACCAGACAGTCCCCACCTCAAAAAGCACACACTTGGTGGCTCCTGCGACATTTCCATGGCTCACTCGTGGACCTAGGCTGGAAACACACCAAATGAAGGGAATGTGTGGGAAAATAGTTGAACATGTTTGGGGATACAAAGACCCTGCCCTGTCCCCTGGGCAATCCCTCATGTCATTTGCACAGGGCACAGTGAGACAGAAGGTGGGGAGGNTAAAAGCAATGTGAGGAGCAATATTTATATTCCTGGTCTTACCTTTTGCTTGCATTCATAAACCTATGAAGTAATATTTTTAAGTAGGCAGAGATGATGAAGAGGAGAAATGAACCCCCCAGGGGCCAAGGTCACAGCAAATCTTACCTAATCACTATGGCACTGAAATTCCACATGAACAATAGAGGAGAAAGGGGGAAAAAAATAGACTAATGAAGGAATCTATTTCACTGCCCCCTGTCAGGTTTAGCAAAGTGATGTCTCTGTGCAGTGCTGCCCTTGGTCAGGAGCCAGGCTGGATGGGGAGGGACTGCACTCATGCTGCTGAGCTGAGGCTCTTCTAGACTTACACAACTTCCCAGACTGGAAAAGCCCTTTTCAGCCTTAGCCTAACACTTGCAAGCCCTTGCCTAAACCATGTCCCTCAGCACTATATCTACACAACCCGAACACTTCCAGGTGACTCTACCACGTCCCTGGCAGCCTGAGAACCCTTTCAATGAAGAAATTGTTCCTAATGTCCAACCTGAACCTCCCCTGGTGCAACTTGAGGCCTTTTCCTTTCAGGCTATCACTTGCTGTTTGGTTGGACATATCCCACGAGGCTCCAACCTCCTTCCAAGGCATTGTAGAGAGCCAGAGTGTTTCCCTTCAGCCTCCTTTTCAGACTCCCTCAGCTGCTCCTTCCCAACCTGGTTCTCCAGACCCTTCCCCAGCTTTGTTGCCCTTCTCTGGACATACTCAGCCCTTCAATGTCCTTAGAGGGCCCCAAAGCTGAACCAGCACACAAGGTGTGGTCTCACCAGTGCACAGAGGCACAATCCCTGTCCTGCTCCTGCTGGCTGTGCCACAGCTGATACAGACCAGGATGCTGGCAGCCTTCTTGGCCACCTGGCCACAGGTCACTGATAGATGTTAAACAGGTCCTGAGCCCCAGGAATTTGATGGTTTATTCATTCCTGTTCATTTTTATTTGTTCCCTTGCCCCACCAACATCCAGAGAGTCCTCTCCACCTCCAGGAGGTGACCCCAACAAAGAGACCTTAGCCACAGCAGCTGTCCCTGCACACAAAGGTTTGGGATATTCTGGTAGCACCTTTCTTTTCACCTCAGGGGTTGTACAAACACATGGGATGGGACATGAGGTCTGATTTTCATTAAGCAAGGAAACTCCAGACATTACCCAGCTACTGACCCACCTCTCTCCTTACACCTTTTCAACACTGAGAAGGCCTCACTTGAGAGCTGGCAAGAGAGATTCATTTGATATGTAACAAACCCACAGTGCTGATGTACAGCAAATGAAAACAAACCTTCTATGGGTGTCACCACAGCACACTGCTGCAGGGCTGTGCTGCTTGGGGGCCACACCAGAATTTCACCTGTCATGGAGGTACAAGTACCATAAACTCCCAAGACATAACTGTTGGGAGACAAAGGCTCACAAATGATCCTGGCTGCTTTCAGTGCTAAGTCACCATTCTGTGCCAAAGTGCTGAACCTGCCACCTACCAAATGATTCTGCTCCTCTGCTCTGCTCTGATGAGACCTTCAGCTATGGGACACAAGAGGGGCATGAACTGCTGGAGAGGGTTCACAAGAGGCCACAAAGATAGTCAGAGGGCTGGAGATCCTCCCCTGTGGGGACAAGCTGAGAGATCAGGGGCTGTTCAGACTGGAAAGGCTCCAGAGAGACCTTTGAGCAGCCTTCTAGTACCTGAAAGAGGCTAGAGGAGAGGTGGGGAGGGCTGTTCAGAGGGGCCTGTGGAGGTAGGATGACGGGCAAGGGTTTGGAACTGGAGCAGGGGAGATTTAGGTTGGACATCAGGAGGAAGTTCACCATAAGAGTGGTGAAATACTGGACCAGGTTGTCCAGGGATGTGGCTTAGACCCCATTCCTGGAGACATTCAAGGTCAGATTTGATTTGATGTGGCCCTGCGCACCCTGATCTAGTTAGAAATGTCACTGCTGAGTGCAGGGGGGTTGCTCAAGGTGCCCTTTGAGGGTCCCTTTCAACCTGGCAGACTCTCTTAAATCTGTGAAAAGGAGATAATCCAAATTCAAGCTGCAGCAACTGCACCTATTAGGCACCTGTGTGGGGCTGAGGCTTAAGGATTTGTCAAGCCCTCAGTGCACTGCCAAGACCCCCACAGCTCAGTGCTGTGCAGGATTACTGAGAAAAGAACTAACAAAAAACAAACATGACACACTCCCCACCCCCACCCCCCACCCCTTCTCCCCAAAGTGTATCTCTTAAATATAATCCATGAAGTGGAAATTAATGCAAATTGTGGGCAGCAGGGGCAGGGAGTGGATTCTGCCCCTCTGCTGAGGCCCCCACCCCCATTGCTGGGACCAGCTCTGGAGTTCTCAGCACAGACAAGGGACCTGTTGGAGTAGGTCCAGAGGAGGCCACAGCAATGCTGTAAGGCTAGGCTGAGAGAGTTGGCTCCAGGGACACCTTCTGGTGGCCTTTCAGTATTAAAAGGGGCAAAGCAGAAAGCTGGGAACAGACTTATGAGCAGAGCCTGTTGTGACAGGACAAGGGGTGATGGTTAGAAACTTGAAAGAGGGAGATTCAGAGTGGAGAGAAGGGAGAAATGTTTGACACTGAGGATGGTGAGACCCTGACCCAGGTTACCCAGAGAGGTGGGAGCTGCCCCATCCCTGAAACCATCCCAGGTGAGGTTGTTTGGGGCTCTGAGCAACCTGCTCTCGTTGCAGATGTCCCTGCTGGCTGCCGGGGAGTTGGATTAGATCACCAGGGACCTTTGAAGGTCCCCTGCAACCCAAAGCTCTCTGTGATTCTATGCTTCTATGGCTTCAGGAGAGAATGCTGTAGCAATACCCAAGTGCTGTGAGGCACAGCTGCTGTTGGGGATGCTCAGAGGATGCAGGGACAGGAGGGTTTGTGAGACTCAGAGAGCAAAAGCAATTTTTTTTCCTCAAATAGTAGGGGATCAGGCAACAAACCTGAAATTTTTGGGGCAGTCCCAAGTGCTAGGCAGATGGGATACCACCTTCCAGCATCAGAACAATGCCCTCAGAGGCTGGCAGGCTGTGTTATCCCAGGCACTGCAATCCTGTCTCTTGTTTTCCACATCAGAGGAATGAAAAAGTGTCTTAATTACTGCCTGCCTGCCTCCCCAGGGGGGCTTAAGGATCCTCCTCTCATTTTAACTTCTTTCTCCAGCCACTTCTGCTCTTCTGACTCAGTCATATGGGAACCCAACACATTTTAGACCACTCACTCCTGGACAGTAATTAAAAGGTCTAGTTAAAAAGCTGAGATATTCCCCTAGGACACAGAGTCTCCCACCTGGGAAGTGTTCCCAGCAGGTCCCCACAGCTTTCCCCACGTGCTATTTTTTGGAGGGGCTCCATTTCCAGCTCATTACCCTTGTAACCACAGGGATGCCCATCAGGCTGTGGAGAACAAACCCCATCTGACATGCCTTGGAAAAGCCTTAAATACTCCATCACGGGCTCTGGCCAGTGTTGCGTTCCCCAGATCCATCAGGTGGGTCAGGACCAAACCCCACCAGTATTTGAAAGCCTTCAAGAGCTACATCTCCAACTCCAGTCATTGGTGACAAAGACCTTTTGCCATTGTTCCAGCCCAGCAACGATGAGCCTGTGGTGAAGGTAATTCTGCCTCCCTGCCAAGCCCCTTTTGATCACTGGTGGAATTCAGAGCTGCTTTCACTGGGGGCTGGGGGCTGCTTTCTCTGTGCTTTTTGCATTCTGTGGGTGGTTGGTTTTGGTTTTGGTTTTTGGTTTGGCTTTGGCTTTGGTTTTTTTTTTTTTTTTTTTTTTTTTTTCCTGGTCCTGCTCATGTAACTCAAATGGCCAAAGAGATTTTCTTCAAAGTCAGAGCTTAGTGAAAAAATCCAAAGTTATGGAGAGCTAGGTCAGGGGGAAGCCTGGGAGATCCGTAAAAGGTTGTGAGTTGAGTTTTAAGAGATTGCTATCAGTAAGCTGCACTGAGTATACTGGAGTGGCTCTGCTATGGGGACAGGCTGAGGGAGCTGGGAGTGTGCAGCCTGGAGAAGAGAAGGTTCCAGTAGGACTTTAGAAAAGCCTACCAGTACCTGAAGGAATCCTGCAGGAAGGCTGCAGAAGGACTTTTCCTGAGGGTGTCCAGAGACAGGCCAAGGGGGAATGGTTTGGAACTGAGAGGGAGAGCAGGGTTAGAGTGCAGCTGAGGAAGAAACTCTTCAGTAGGAGGGTGGTGAGACTCTGGAACAGGTTGCCCAGGGAGGCTGTGGTTGCCTCCTGCCTGCAGGTGTTCAAGGCCTTGAGTAGCTGAGTCTAGCTGAGAGGTGTCCCTGCCTGTGGTGGGGTGGTTGGAGCAGATGATCTCGGATGTCTCTTCCAACCTGAGCCATTCTAGGAGGATGATGATGATGATGATGATGATGATGATGATGATGATGATGATGATGATGATGATGATGATGATGATGATTTTATTCTTCTGCAGTAATTGCTACAGAACAAATGCTGTGGCTCACTGGGCACCTTTCTCTTGCAGGGAGATGGCACTGGAGTAGCCAGTATATACAGGGGACCTTTTGCAGATGAAAACTTCAAGCTGAAACACTCTGCCCCTGGGCTGCTCTCCACGGTGAGTGTAAAATAATGACATGATGGAGCTAAAAAGCTGATAGAAATGCTCAGAGATGGGGTAAGTGGAAGCTCTGCTTGCAGCAGCATCACAGGAGACCATGTGGTGGGAGGTGTTGCACCCTCCTTCCTACCTCTGCCCCACAGGGAGGTCTGTGTCATGCCAGGTTGAACAGCATCTGGCTCAAGGTCACAAATGTGGTGATGGTGAAGTCAGTACCCTACAATAATTAACCCCTGCACCTCAGAGACCCACTCAGCCCCATCAGTTAATCCACTATGGAAACTCCTCTGCCCAAAGGGCTGTCACAGTGGTTGGAACTTCAGGTGATAAAAAATTTAGCATCTTGGGTTGCAAAACACAGCAGAGACATTCATGTTCAGGCTTCGGAGATATGATGTCCACTGCTCTGAGGTGGGTTGGAAATTGGCTCAACAGCAGAGTTCAGGGAACTGTGATCAGTGGCACAGAGCCCAGCTGGAAGCCTGTGGCCAGTGGTGTTCCCCAGGGATCAGTGCTGGCTCCAGTTTTGTTCAATGTCTTCAACGAGGGGGCAGAGTGGACCTTCGCCAGGTTCTCTGATGATACCAAACCAGGGGGTGGCTGACACCCATCAGGCTGTGCTGCCATCCAAGGAGATATGGACAGGCTGAGAGCTGGGCAAGGGGAACTTCATAAGGATTAATAAAGACAAGTTCAGAGTCTGGCATCTGGGGGCAGCAATAACCCCAGGCACCAGCACAGACTAGAGGCTGCCCTGCTGGAAAGCAGCCCCATGGAGAAAGCCTTTGGAGTGCTGGTGGGCAGCAAGTTCTGCATGGGGCAGCAGTGTGCCCTTGGGGCTGAGAGGGCAAACAGCATCCTGGGGTGCATCAAGAAGTGTCCAACAGGCCTAGGGAGGTTCCCCTGCACCTCTGCTCTCTCCACACCTGAAATACTGTGTCCAGTTCTGGGCTCCCC
>VWZE01023431.1:266633-290103 GCA_013396675.1 Eubucco bourcierii | reverse complement strand
CCTGGCGGGCCAGGACTTGCAGCACTTCTTGCTTGTTACCCAAGCTGCACNAGCACTTCTTGCTTGTTACCCAAGCTGCACTGGTGTACATGCACTTCAGCTGGGCTCTCCATTCCTCAACTGACCCTAGTTTTTGTCCCACTCTCTCCTTTCCAGAGAGACTGATTGCCTCACCCACCCCCTTCAGACCTAGTTTAAAGCCCTCCTAATGAGCCCTGCCAACTCTAGTGCTAGGACCCTCTTGCCCCTCCTAGAAAACTGTACCCCGCCAGGATCCAGCAGGTCAGGCGCAGTAAAAGCTTCCCCATGATCAAAGAACCCAAAATGCCGCTGCTGGCACCATCCCCTGAGCCAGCTGTTGATAGCATGGGTTCTCCTGTTCCTCTCAGTGGACTCCCCTGCCACTGAGGGAACAGAGCAGAACATCACCTGTGCTCCTGTCCCATCAATCAATTGTCCCAGGGCCTTGAATTCCTTTTTAATTGTCTTGGTGCCCTTCTTATCAAGCTCATTGCTACCAGTCTGTATTACCAGCAAAGGGTAATGGTCAGAGGGCTGGATTAGGTTTGGGAGTCTCGTGGTGACATCCCTTACCCGGGCAGGGAGCAGGCCTCCCTGTGGGATGGGTCAGGACGACATATAGTTCCCTCAGTCCCCCTCAGGAGAGAGTCCCCAACAACTATAACCCTTCTCTTTTTCTTTGTGGAGTTGGTTGTTATAGTTGGTGAGGGCTGCTTTTCCCTAGGCACCTCCCCAAATGGCTGCTCCTCAGCCCTCTCATCTCCACTGCCCTTGGCCTGCAGGGCCTCATACCTATTATGCAAGGGCAATGGAAGAGGAGGAGAGGGCCTGGGTGAATGTTCCTTGCTGCCCCTGACAAGGACCTGTATCCATCCCTCCCTCTTTCCAGGAACACTTCCCCCAGCAGGGGGAGTCTGCAGAGCTTGCTCCCACAAATCTAGTTGCCTTTCGCTTTCCCTCATTGCCCTGAGCCTGCATACTTCATCCTTCAGCTCTGCCACCAGACTGAGGAGAAAGTTCACCTGTTCACACCTCACACAGCTGTTCTCCCTTTCTCCCTCCATGGCTAGTTGCAGACTCCAGCACTCCCTGCAGCCAGCAGCTCGGACTCCTGTCTGAGTACACACGCTTTTTCTTGCCTTCATCCGAGTGACAGCCTTGGTGCCGAATTTTTTTTTTTTTTTTTTTTTTTTTTCCTCCTGAGTTCGCGCTGCAGTGAGAGGGCTGAGAGCTGCCCCTCCAAACGGCGCGCGCTGCTGGCTCGCTCGAGTTTGTATCTCGCGCGTACCCACGGCACGCCCCCTAGCGACGGCAGAGCCTTCGCGCAGGCGCGTGAGGGAGCCGACTCTGCTGCCCTTCCTCCCCTCTCTCCAGGTGCCTCCGCGCCGGGAAGCTCCCTGCTCCGCTGAAAGCAGTGACACCTCCCTAGGCAGCCTGTTCCAATCCTCGGTGACCCTTTCTGTGAAGAAATTTTTCCTACTGTTCAATGTAAACCTCCCCTGGCACAGCATGAGGCCATTTCCTCTTGTCCTATCGACTTGTTGCATGTGAGACCAACCTATATATTAGTCCCATCTCCTTTGAGGTAGTTGCAGAGGGCAATGAGGCCTCCCTTCAGCCTCCTCTTCTGAAGACTAAACAACCCTAGTTGCCTCAGATATTCCTTGTAAGACTTGTATCCAAGGCCCTTCACCAGCTTATTTGCTTTTCTTTGGACATACTCCAGCACTTCTATATCCTTCCTGGAGTCCAGGGCCCAAAACTGAAGAGAGTACTTGAGGTGTGACCTCACCAACACTGAGTCAGAGGGGCAGTCACTTGCCTAGACCTGTTGGCCACACTATTCCTAATACAGGCCAGGATGCTATTGGCCTTCTTGGTCACCTGAGCATACTGCTAGGTCATATTCAGCTGTCTGTCAATCAGCACCCTCAAGTCCTTCTCCACTGGGCAGCTCTCCAGCCACTCCTCCCCCAAGCCTGGAACATTGCATGGGATTGTTGTGGCCAGTATGCAGCACTCAACACTTAGCATTATTGAGTATCATAGCATTGGACTCAGCCCATCTATCCAGTCTGTCTACCTTCCTGCCCTTCAGCAGTTGAACACACTCATCCACCTTGGGGTCATCTGCAAACTTACTGAGTGTGCACTCAATCCCCTCATCCAAATCACTGATAAAGATGTTAAACAGAACTGAGCTCTGGGGACCACCGCTTGGGATGAGCCACCAACTGAATTCAACTCCATTCACCACCATTCTCTGGACCTAGCCCTCCAGCCAAGTTTTCACCCAACTAAGCATCCATCTGTCCAAGCCACAAACAGACAGTTTATCCAGGAGGGTGCTGTAGGATACAGTGTCAAAGGCCTTACTAAACTCCAGGTAGGTAACATTGATAGGCTTTCCCTCATCCACCAGGAGGGTCATCTTGTCATAGAAGAAAATCAGATTGGTTAAGCAAGGCCTGTCCTTCACAAACCTGTGTTGTCTGGGCCAAATCGTCTTGTTGTCCTGTGCATGTTATGCAATGCACTCGGGGTGATCTGCTCCATGACTTGCCCTGGCACCGAGGTTGTGCTGATAGGATCCTCCTTCAGCCCTTCTCATAGATGTGTGTTGTGTTTGGTAGCCTCCAGTCCAAAGGAACCTCAGTAGTTAGTGAAAACAGCTGAAAAATGGTGGAGAGTGGCTTGGTGAGCACTTCTGATTGCACCTTTCCCATCTCTCCCATCTTCCTGGTTCAGCTCTGTACATATTCTTCCCCCTTTCCTCCAGGGACAGAAGAGGGATCAAAAATGCGTAATCAATTTTGCACTGAATTCCCCTATGAAGACAAATGGCAGACAAGCACAAGTGGATACAACAGTAAAGGAAAACACAGTTTAAAGAAGAAAACAAATCTGAAATTTATAGGGCTAGGAATACATGTGTGTGTGTGTGTGTGTGTGTGTGTGTGTGTGCATATATATATATATATATACACACACATATACATATATATATATATACACACACATATATATATACACACACATATACATATATATTTTTGTTTGCTTGTTTATTTGTTCAGGGTTTTTTTAAGTAGAAGAGCACAATTTGTCTCACTACCTGCTCAAAAAGTTTTGGGACTCACAGGCCTATGCTCAGATATGCAAAAGGGGTGAAGCAGAAGCTGCAATATCCTCAAGTTCTATGTTTAGGTCATAAAAAATCCTGAGGAGGAGGAATCTTAGGTATGTCCTTGGACATAGGACATACTGATTACAAGTGGATACACAGTCACAGTTCTGTTTAAAATCTTGTTGTGGTTTAATAAGCAGGCAGATTGCTCTATTGCTCCAAAAGGTTTGAAAGAATAACCCTGACATGCAGTGGATTGGAGAATTGGAAAGCTTAAATGGAGAAGCAACTCGCAAGCTATAATGCTGCAGTTCTACATAGTGGTGAGCATAGCAAAGCATATAAAATACACAAACTCATATTCAGCCTTGGCCCAGTCCTGCGACCTGGGCTTAAAACAATCTTATTAGGGTAGAACCTTCCAAAGCCTTTTCCCAACCTCAAATGCACCCTCTCATCCCATACTTCCCTACCCAGGCCCAAATTTGTTCTGCCAAGGCCTAGCCAGGCTGCAAGCCTCCCTCGTACCAAAACCCAAGATAAGGGAACCTGTGCTGCCAGTAAAGGAGATGGGAAGGAGAAGAGAAGATTCTGACTTCACAACCATCTTCATAGGGATGCAGGGTTATGGGAAGAAATGCAAAGATTACACTCTCCAGTACAGCTCCTGGACACTCTAGCTTCTGAAGGCCTGCAACTTTGTGGTCCCTAAAGGTATATAGGCTTAAACAGCCACAAGTCTTTATCACTGATCTGGATGAGGGGACTGAGAGTACCCTCAGTAAGTATGCAGGTGCCACTAACCTGAGTGGGAGTGCTGAGTGGGAGGCAGGAAGGCTCAGCAAATGGACCTGGACAGGCTGGATCAATGGGCTGAGGCCAGCTGTATGAGATTCAACAAAGCCAAGTGCTGGATCACTTGGGTGACATTTGTAGTAGGTTTAGGATTAATTGGTACAACCATAAAGGTAAATTCCTCTGGGGGGACAGGAAAGTCAAATGCTTTGTCCCAGAGGGAGGATATTGTAATGTGTTATTCTCTTCCCCATTCCTGTATCTCCCCATGTAAAGAGCAGACTCTCCAGTCCCTCCCTCCTCTCTTCTCTGAGCATGTGGCTGCTATTATTGGTCTGGTTTGTGTGGGAGCAGCCCTATTCTGGCAAGTTATTTTCTGGTCAGGCCACTGGGGCCTGCTCTGGAGAGGGCAGTGAGGCCTGACCTGAGGTCTGCTGGGCCTGCTTTGGCAGAGTTGGAGACTTGGCTGGTTGAGGCCTGTCGAGGCCCATCTTGAGGCTTTGCATGGGATGAGCTAAGCCAGGATTGATTCTAAACATACATATATGCTTCTACCTTGGTACCTTTTGTATTTTGTTTACTTTTGTAAATAGTATTTCCATTTAACATCTAATTCTGTGTCAGTGTTTTTATTTACTCCTTTGGGGTAAATTTCTTCTGTCCTCGGTCCAGAACTGATTCCAGCTCAAACCAAGACAATGATCACCCCATGCAATGCTACAGCCTTGGGGCATAGTGGCTGGAAAGCTGCCCAGCAGAGAAATATCTGGGAGCGTTGATTGGTAGACAGTTGAATGTGAGCCAGCATGTGCCCAGGTGGCCAAAAAGGCCTACAGCATCCTGGCCTGTGCCAGGAATAGTCTGATCAGTAGGACCAGGGCAGCGATTGTCCCCCCTGGACTCAACAGTGGTGAGGCCACACCTCAAATACCTTGTTCAGTTTTAGGACTCTCACAAGAAGGACATTGAGCTGCTGGAGCATGTCCAGAAGACAGTGAAGCTGATGAGGGGTCTGGAGGAGCAGCTGAGGAAATGGAGGTTTTTCAGTTTGGAGAAGGTCAAGATCTTCTCACTCTCTCCTTAAATGAGGTTGGAGCAAGGTGGGTATTGTTCTCTTCTCCCTAGTATCAAGAGACAGAACAAGAGGAAGTGACCTCAAGCTTTAAATTTAAAGGCTTAAATTGGATATTAGGAAAAAAAACCTGTGTACTGAAAGAGTGCCCAGGCTTTGGAACAGGCTGCCCAGAGAGGTGGTAGAGTCACTATCCCTGCAGGGGTTAAAAAAAACCACATACATAATGCTTTGGGACATGGTTTAACTGCCATTGTGGTATTAGCTTGATAGTTGGACTAGATCTTACAGGGCTTTTCCAACCAAAACAATTCTGTGATTCTTTTTCTCCCATGACTGCAACAGTTAAGCCACATTGGCCGAAAAGGTACCCTACAGCCTGCTCTTCTCATCACCTTTTAAGGAAGAAGGTCCCCTCAAGCTTAAGATGTAGCTCCTCAGAATTTTGCTCACAAGCTCATTAGGTTCCATAGAAACATTTCATGTCCTCATACCTATGCCACAACTCAAACTGCACCCAGTGACAGTGGCAAGGCACAAGCTCAACTCCTCTTCAGTGCTTTGGGTATAGGAAATTAACCTGATACTGCTCAAAGAGCATCCCAAACTTGTGTTCCAGCAGTAGGGTATCACAATGGCTGTGCATCACCTCCTTGCAGACTGTCCCTAGTTTTAAGGCTCTGGTGGCTCAAACCCAGCTGGGTGTCAAGTGCCCTCCAAAGCTACTCTATCACTTGCCTCCTCAAATGGATGGGGTAGAGAAAATACAGCAAAAGGCTTTAGGGTTGAAATAAGGAGGTAGAGAGATCATTCAGCAGTTACCATTGTGGGCCAAACGGACTTGACATGGGGAAAAATTAACTTACCACTAATCAAATCAGAGTAAGACAACAAGAAAGAAAACCAATCTGTTGCAATGTGGCTCATGAGCACAAGCACCTAGCAGCAGCTTCTACTGCTGTGAGTTTCTGTTACTAGGAACAGTCAGGTCTCATCATCAGCATGAGCAGGGATACTGGGGTGGCAAAGGACAGGCTTGCTTCCTGGCATAGTCACCACTTCCTGGACTCGAGGTGTGTATGAGCCAGAAGCAACTCTGCATTGCAAGTGGGCTCTGCTATCTGCTATTGAAAACAATCTATTCTTGCATTCACAAAGCAAGATGTGAAACAAAATTTTCACAGAAAAAAAAATACATATTTATTCTTTAGTTACTGCACAGAAGACATTTGGAGAGACATGGGGAAAGGCACTGCTGTCACCAGAACTAGTAGGAAGTCTGGTCAGCTTCGTCTCTCAAATGTCTGGTTTCACATCCCTATGCAAAACCAAAATAAATGGAATTTTTTAAAAAAACCTACTCATAGAAAAAACAAAGAAACAATATAAATACATTTTTTAAAAGCCTGAGCTTCATTCTTGCTTTGAGAGTGGTGAAGCTCAGACAAGCTTCTACCAGCAGGCAGAAGTTTCTCATGTATAGCAGAGACTGCAAAAGAAGTGGACGAAAGCAGGCAGTGAGACAGTGCTGAACCTTTAGAGTTCTTTGTCTTACCTCAGCCTGACAGATCAGTGCCTTGTTTGGGTTTGGGTTTTTTTGGTGGGTTTTTTTTTTGGGGGGTGTGTGTGTGTGTGTGTGGTTTTTTGCTTCTGCTAAAGCTCAAAAATTCCACAAATCATGATTAAGACTTCAGTTTACTAATTTTGAAGGCCGTTACTTTTTTCCTTTGGAAAATGTTGGTATCAGTGCCAAGGAATTTTCCAAGTCACACCTTGTGGAACTTTCACACACTGTTCAGTATTCAGTTGCCCAAGACAAATGCAGTGTATTCCATGAACTGGTACAGTTGAAAGCAGTTTCAGCCAACCCCTCCAGGCAATCACTTTTTGACCATTATTTCTCATACTAATAAAAGAAAGCAACATGATACATGACAAAAGACATCTGTGTGTGGAAATCTGGTAAAAAAAGCATCTGAGAAGTAGACAGCATCATTCTGATAAACCCACTGAAGGTGCAATGTCAGACACTTGGCTCAGGAACTCTGACTCAGAAACAAACTTAGTACATATAATAAATCACTTCAGGTAAAGATAATCTTTAGATGAGTTACTTTTATTTGAGATATAAATACATGCAGTTTTTATTTGTTATAAATACATTTAATAGAGTTTTGGTAAAAGAAAAAAAGTTAAAAATAAATATTTTAAAATGGTAAACATAAGGTGGTCTGGCTCAACATTCAATCTTTCATTGCAGTTCAAGGAGCAAAGTGATTATCTAATTGGTGTGCATAGGGTCTGCACCTCCTTCAACAGTGGAAAATGATCTTTCTCATGCTGTTAGTAACAAGATTGTCTAACTGGAAAAAAAATCCAGAGAACCAAACCAGGGTAGTCTCTCAAGCTGTGCCAGGGGAAGTTTAGGCTGGAGGTGAGGAGAAAGTTCTTCACTGAGAGAGTCACTGGCTACTGGAATGGGCTGCCCAGGGAGGTGGTGGAGTCACTGTCCCTGGAGGTGTTCAAGGCGTGTTTGGATGTGGCACTTGGTGCCACGGTCTAGTCTTGAGGTCTGTGGTAATGGGCTGGACTTGATGAGCTTTGAGGTCTCTTCCAACCCTGGTGATACTGTAATAAATACCATTATAGAGCTGTCTAATGCAAAATTCCTGACCCGAGTTCTGAAGTAGGACTGATGGAAATGGCACAAGCCACAGAATAGTAGTGGCTGGAAGGGGGTGGTAGGTTGGAGTCCTAGCCCAAACATTTGGTTCACCTAGATCAGGTTGCACAGAGAGACACAGACTTCACAGACTCTCTGGGCAGTCTGATCCAGTGCTCCAGCACCCTTAAAGGAAAGTTGTTCCTTATGTTCAAGTGAAATCTCCCATGTTCTAATTTATGCCCATTGTTCCTTGTCCTGTGAAAGGCACCACTGAAAAGAACATGGTCTCATTTTATTGACATACACCTTTCAGGTATTTATCAGTGCATATAAATTGTTATCTTCAGTAAACAGCCAGCACCCAGAAGGCACGAAGCATACAATACTCACAGCTTGATACTTAAACCAGAAATCTATAGTAGTCTTTCCTAACCACAGTGCATGTACCACCTCAGTTTGAGTTTTGCAGTCACAATCAGACAACACACTTTTACATTGATATTCTTTTAAATAACATGAAGTGAAAGAAAAAAGCTAAGACATGAAAAAGGTCCCTGAAAGTGCAAAAAAAGGAGCAGTTTTGTTGCAGTCACAATGTCAACCTGATGTCTTTTATGACCAGGTGACCCACCTGGTGGACACGGGGAAGGCTGTGGATGTAGTCTACCTAGACTTCTGCAAGGCCTTTGACACTGTCTGACATAGCAAAGCTGGCAGCCCATGGCTTGGATGGGGCACTCCGTGCTGGGTTAAGAACTGGCTGGATGGCCAGGCACAGAGTGGTGGTGAATAAAGCCACAACCACTTGACAGCCAGTCACTAGTGGTGACCGACAAGTCATTCTTCTGACAGGTCCAGGAGATCTTGCAGAGTGTTTATCTGGTACATTTCCTGATGGAAATGTAGGCTTTTTTGACAGGAAAAAGGTGCTGATTCAAAACTGCACCTGATTCAAAAGCTAACCCTTTATATCCTCTAACCTTCTCCTTGTCTTTTTGACATCTCACCTCAGATCTCTCCAGATTTATCATGTGATATATACAGGTTTGTTCTGTTTATTTCTGATGGGAGGGAAAAAAAGGAAATGGTGGGGGGGGGAGGTTTGGTTTGGGATCCTCCTGGCAATCTGATTGTTTTGGAGGGATTTTGTGTTTCTGTATTACTTTTAACCTGTATATAACTGTATATTGCATATATGTACACTTGTACATTGTGCTAAGCTGTAAATATAGCTTCATTCCTTAACTTCCAGCTGCCTGAGTCTAGTCTGGGTAATTTCATTGTGTGGGGGGCAGGTAACTCCCAAACCATCACCTAAGCTGATGAGTTTTTGTTTCTTGTGAAAGATGTGCAAGAGAAAAGGTAGCAGCAGCTCCTATGTTGCCGAATTCTACCACTTCCAATCCATTGTTGCTCAGCTCACAAAGCAATTTCTTGCTTAAGATTTAAGACCTGAAACCAAAAAAAGCAAGCACAAAGGTAAATTATGTCTTCTTATTTAGAAACTGAATTAGTTATACAAGAATACTGCAAACTTTAAAATACTAATGAAGTGTGAAAATCAATTAACATATTGTCCACATGATCCAAACCAATCCAGTTACAGCAGCATTTACACAACTCACTGTATCCAACAGCCATTAGCTCTTCTACCAGAACTATGTGTTTATGGTTAGACCTTCCTCTGTAACTAGAACATGTTAAGAGCATTTATCACTTAGTACCAGCCACATGCTAAGCAGCTGGTGACCTGTGAGGGTGTTCTGACCCCATGACTTTGGATCACACAACTAAGCACTTCAGACTACTTTTACACAAAGGTTGAGGTCTATAACCTTAACATCACCTGTGCACCACACAAGCAGGTAATGCTGCTGCTATTTCTTCCACAAAGTAATGCCAGATGTTTTTGGAGTTTTTCCTCTTTCAAGGAGTGCAAAAAGAGCTCTGACAAAACAAGCAAGGAAGCTGAAGATAAAGGCAAGTTACAGCGTAGAAGCTCCTACTATGTGCCCAACCTAATGCACTGCATACAACATTCATTAATCTCTCACCAGGTCGATTTCTAGTAAAGCACACACAAGACCCACTTCCTTCAGTTGGAGCTGGTGATCTTAGAGGTCTTTTCCAACCTCAACAACTATGACATACTGGTGTTTGCATCTTGGTGCATACAGAGCAACAGTATAAAGGGAGACAATCAGATGTGCCCCATTTTGATAACACGACCCCTCCCTTCCACTAGTCTCTATAGCTCAGCACCATTCCAACCCAGGATAAGATGCCAGGAGACAGTCTGAAAGAACAGCATATGGTGACTCATCTATGTACACAAGAAAAAAAAGAAAGATGTCTCTGTTTTGGTTCTCAAGTTCCTGGATAAGCCTGAAGTATTTTTTATGATTTGCAGCCTTAAAAATCTAAGCAGAAGCAGATTTGCCTCTTTACCTATGGATGACTTATGCCAGCTTGATGTCAAGACTAAAGAACATCATCATCTTGAAGAGAAAGCTGTTGTTTGATTGCAAACAGCACCAAAGGCAGCACAGCTTCACCTAATGTCCTGACACAATGTTGTCATGATCCGATGATGGATAATTTGGCAGAAATGAAACCCCTTTGCTTTCCAGCTTGCCCTCGGATATCAGAAGGGCTGTAGGTGGCTGAGCTTAGTTTCTGAGTGATATCCAGTTGGATATTGTATTGTGGCTAGCTTAACATTCATGAGTACAAAATTAAGACTCAAAACAGTGACGTGCCACACCACTTTACTTAACAGGCAACAAGTAAACCACAGTGGTCTGATCAGTAGGGAGCACTGTGCTGGGAATGGCAGCTCCTCAAAGGTGACAGCAGCTCACAGAGATGATGATGGCAGCAGTGCCCCACAGCAGATTCCCAGCCACTGCAACAGATGTGCTGCAAGCCTGCACTGTGCAGCAGACCTCTCAAGCCGCCTGCAGCAGATTATCCAGGTGGTCATGCAACAGAGTCTCTAGTCCTGCAGATTCTTCTCTCTGCCACACTGTGATGCCTTTTATAACTTCATACTGTTGCTAAAAATAGCCATGTCACCTTCACTTGGTGGTGGAATGCATGGCCAGTACTGTCACTAGGGAGTCTCCAGGGTCCTAAAGTTCCTCAGCAGACC
Organism: Eubucco bourcierii; assembly: GCA_013396675.1. Lineage (NCBI taxonomy): Eukaryota > Metazoa > Chordata > Aves > Piciformes > Ramphastidae > Eubucco > Eubucco bourcierii. The sequence continues at coordinate 279,272 of VWZE01023431.1, read as the reverse complement.
CTAAGTGCAGGAGCAAGACACTAAAGTTAGGTTCCTTGTGTTGGTTCCACCTGTGTAGCAGCCACAGAGGAAAAATCTCTGTGGAGCAAACGATTCTCCCACCAATGCTGTGACAAATCTGCATGGAATTTTTGGTCCCTCAAACCAAGCCCTGGCTCAGCATCAGTGGCACTCATAACAGAAGGTAAAACTGTTACAGAGACAGAATAGAACACTATACAATATGTAAATGATTATACACTGTGTACAACTTGATGATCTTAGAGGTCTTTTCCAACCTTAAGGATTCTGTGCTGTTCTATAACACCAATATTGATGAAGGGCAATTCTTCTTTGCCAATTCACTGACACAAACTCATACCTCCTTACTGACAGCACAACCACTATAAGCCTTTATCACTTGTTAAGGCATGGAAAAAAGTCCAAGTGCAAGTGTGAGCAAGAAGCACATTATTAATGTTAGTAATTTCTAACAATACAATGTTTTAAATCTGTCTGAATTGGTCAGTCTGCTGAATGCTTCCATCATAAACATCTGTTTCTCTAGCACAGATCACATGTGCACATACCCATCACACACACACACACTCACCCACCCCCTTCCCTCCTAATAATTCTTGCTCTGGTTTCTACTTCAGCAAAACAGGGTCAGGATCATACATGGCCTGGCCCAACACTGCCACTTGGAGCCTCTGTGCCAGACTGCACACTCCTGAGACACAGGGAGCTGAACCCTCACATACCTTCATTAATGTGGGTGGGAGTTCCTCAGGTGCTCCCCACTTACACTTTCTCCACCCTGGGTCATTCCTGCAAGCACAACAGGTAATGCTCAGGCAATTCTGGATCTTAAAATGCTCCCCTCTCTCTGGCTCAGATGGATCGAGAGTGATCTGACTGAGGGTCAACCTATTTGAACATCATCAGTAGTAGTGCTGACTGATATGCTTTACCCCCATGAAGCAATCCTGCAACACTTCCCCTCTCTCCTCATACCCAACTCCACACACTGGTGCTGAGATTCCTTACAGATCCCAAGAACAGAGGGCACTAAGCACTCATGGTGCAATCCATAACTTTGTATCAAAAAGTCTTAGGAAAAATGTCAAAACCAAACCAAACCCCCCAAAAACCCACCACTGCACAGCACAGTACTTACCTCCTCCATTTACACCACAGCTATCTGCATGCTTGTCCAGCAAGCTGCTGTTCTCCTTAAGGGTGTCTGGAAAGACATCAGAAAACAACTGTAGTCCCCTGCCTTACTCAGCTTCAAAGTACAGCCTATTGTGCAATAGTGAGTTGACAACTCAACATCTTACCAACATCAACCAACACCAGAAAGCCAACACCTCTCCCCAAGAACAGCTCCCCACAAGGCAGGTATTCACCTTCACTTACACCATGGTCAGTCCCACACAGACCTCAGGAGGCTGTTTTCCAGGGCAAGGGATCATGAAGCAAAGAGACCACAGGAGGTGTATCTCAGAAAGGACAGGTGTTCAGCATGCATGGCACAAACACCCCCAATGCCTCCAGTGAGAACGATTACACAGAAGCTGCTCTGAACCTTTAACTCCAAGTGCTCCTGGACAGCTGGCCCACTGGGTCATCACCGCCAACCGCTCCACAGAACAGGCACTTACCATTCTGATTCACACCACTTTTCATCACATGCACATCCATCATGGGTCTGTCTTCCTGGTCCAAATTATTGTCTGAAAAGAGACAAATGCTGTTCTAAGCCCATTTCAATTCACACACAAAAAAGAGGCAAAATCCTGGGGCTTTAATATTTCCTTATTGTCATCACTGTCAACTTTTCCCTTAAGCAGGAAAAACTTCTGCCTTCTCTAACCCCCTTATTATCAGCTACATGAGAGAAATGGTGTAGAAGCTAGTAAGTGAATGAATTCTAGGTTTAACAGCCTGGGCAAGATAAAACCTCAACACTGCCTTTCTTGCTGAGCTGATCTATAGTGTTCACGATTCACAACCCCTCTGGAGTAAAATGTTTCCAGAAAAAAGTTACAGGCCCCAGAATTTTCTTGACATTTACACTAACTGTACAAAGCAAACCCAGGTCTTTGCTTCAGCTGCCTGATGAATGCAGTCAAAAGACCTTCCTAGAGCAGAAAGCAAGTGGAAGAGACCGCATCCAGATGCTGCATCTTTAAGTCAAAAGAGGCTTGGTCTCACCCTCAACCTAGCATTTTGCAAGCCTGTAAGCATCTCACCACTAAATCAGTGTGCTGAGGCTGGGATCTGTCTGCCATCAATACAAACAAAGCTTTGAAGCTAGAACAATTTAATTTCTTAGGTCCTCCTAGGGGTTTTTTCATGCAGAAAACTTAAGTCATCCACCCATGATGACATCCTATTAAAATACTCCTGCGCTCTTTTGCATGAAAATAGAGATAACAGACAAAAGGCTGATTTGTTTATTTACTGTATAAAGGGCTTCCCTCATACATGGTTACTTTCTCCCACAGATGAGGATTTGCAAATGCAGCATGCTGCACCATTCTCACCACACCTATTTGTAACTCCCCTACCTTAAATACCTTTTATTTAAAGTTTTTCTTTTAACTTCCAAATCGAAGCAAGACTGTTCTTTCGGTGTTTTAACCCTTCTCTCTACATCCAACTCCTTTCTTTCCAAAAGGGGGGAAAAGGGAAAGGCATCCTATTATTCTTGTATTGGTTTCAACTAGCTATATTTTGAGTCCCCTGGGAAGCTTAAACTCAAACCAATACAGTACAGTGCACCAAAAATTAATTCCAAAGCCTCAAAAAAAGGAAAGGGCAGATCAAACACCTTGCTTCAACTAACAGCAGGTGTTTACAAGCAACTACACCCCAAGACAGATTTCCTCCCTCAGTCTGAGTCAGGCTTTTCTGAGCTTCCCAGATGGTGCCATTCTTCTGTAACAAAGTTTATTAAATTTAGAAAGTGCGTACTAGTTTGCATTGGTCAGCAGCTGGCTGAACAGGAGCCAGCCTGTGCCAAACATCCTGGCCTTTATCAGGAATAGTGTGGCCAGAAGGACTAGCAAAGTTACTTTTCCCCTTTACTTGGCACTGGTCAGGTTGCACATAGTTTTGAGTTTCTTACTACAAGGACATTGCATTGCAGAGCCACATCTGGAGAAGGGCAAAAGCTGTTGAGGGGTCTCAAGAACAGGTCTTCTGATGAGCAGCTGAGGGAACTGGGGTTGTTCACTCTAGAGAAGAGCAGGCTGAGGAGAGACCTTGCTCTTGACAACACCCTGAAAGGACTTTGGAGCAAGGGGAGGACTCTCCATTCTCTCAAGTAACAAGAGACAGGACAGGAAGAAATGGGATCAAGTTGTACCAAGGGAAGGTTAGACAGCACATTAGGGAAAACTTCTTCACCTAAAGAGCTGTCAAGCACTGGAAGAAACTGCCCAGGGAAGTGGACTCGCCATTCCTGGAGCTATTTAAAACACAGTGTGGTACTAAGGGAACATGTTTTAATTCTGGACTTGGCAGTGCTGGCTTAATGGTTTGACTTTGTGATCTTAAAGGTCTTTTCCAACCGGAACAATTCAATCGTTCTGTGCAAATGTACTTAGTCACCTCTCCAATGAAAGACTATAATGCCACTAAGAACAAAATTTCCATGTCTAGATCAAATTAAAGCAGTCTGATTTCCTCAAGTTTGTTAACTATAGTTCTCTTACCCACACCATCCGCTGAACTCTTCAAACCAGCTCTTCCTCTTCCAAGTGGAATTTTATCTGTATCAAAGCAAAGAGAATATTTGGAGAAATTACTCAGAAACATAGGATTTTTTACATCCATCCCACATATACCCCTAAATCAAACAAAAACAAAATTCACTGAGGACATGCAACTTAAGACTGGACTTGGGAGAAGAAGAAAGAGGGAGTTGTTGTTTTGGAGCAAAGACAATGAATCAATCAGGTATCAACAAAATGATTCCCCTGCAATGACAAGTTGGAATATATCTAACCAAACCTAAAGCAGAGCTTAGCACTATGCTTCTGTGCTATTATGCTTCAATCCATAAATCACATCTGTTTGATTTTACCCACGCAGTGCTAATCTTCCTAAAGGTATAACAATTTTTTTTGCTATCACGTTCAAAACGTTGCTGTTTCACTGGAAGTGGCTGTGTTGTTGCATGTCTAACGAATGCTCAGCTGTGAGCAACAGTCTGTGTGTCAGTACTAAGCACAGTGTTTTTGAACACCACTAACATGGACAAGGGCACAGCAGCCACTCTCAATAAGTTTGTGGATGACATCAAATGGAAAGCATAGGGAATATGCTTAAAGGCAGAGCTGCTAGTCATAGAATCACAGAATCAACCAGGTTGGAAGAGACCTCCAAGCTCATCCAGTCCAACCTATCACCCGGTCCTAGTCAATCAACCAGAGCATGGCACTAAGTGCCCCATCCAGTCTTTTCTTGAACACCTCCGGGGACAGTGACTCCACCACCTCCCTGGGCAGCCCATTCCAATGCCAATCACTCTCTCTGTCAAGAATTTCCTTCTAACATCCAGCCTAGACCTCCTCTGGCACAACTTGAGACTGTGTCCTCTTGTTCTGTTGCTGGTTGCCTGGGAGAAGAGACCAACCCCACCTGGCTACAACCTCCTTTCAGGTAGTTGTAGACAGCAATGAGGTTTGCCCTGAGCCTCCTCTTCTGCAGGCTGCACACCCCCAGCTCCCTCAGCCTCTCCTCACAGGCTATGCTCACCAGCTTCATCACCCTTCTCTGGACACATTCCAGCACCTTAATATCTCTCTTGAATTGATGGCCCCAGAACTGGACACAGGACTCAAGGTGTGGCCTGACCAGTGCTGAGGACAGAGGGACAGAATAACCTCCCTTGTCCTGCTGGCCACACTGTTCCTGGAACAGGCCAGGATGCCATTGGCTCTCCTGGTCACCTGGGCACACTGCTGCCTCATGTTCAGCTACTACCTACCAGTCCCCCCAGGTCCCTCTCTGCCTGGCTGCTCTCCAGTCACTCTGTCCCCAGCCCGTAGCACTGCCTGGGGTTATTGTGGCCAAAGTCTAGAGCCCTGCAGTTAGCCCTGTTAAATCTCATCCCACTGGGCTCTGCCCACCCATCCAGCTTGTCCAGGTCCCTCTGCAGAGCCCTCCTACCCTCCAATAGATCAACACCTGCTCCTAACTTGCTGTCAGAGGGACTTCAACAAGCTGGAAATATATGCTGGCAGAAAAGATGTGATGTTCAAGGGTAAATGTAAAGTCCTGCACCTCCTGACATCACCCCACAGAGCTGCATGGGCTGAGAGCTAGGAAACAGCTTTGCAGAAAAATACCTAGAAGCCCTGGTGGACATTGATTTGAACACCTCTGAACAATGTGCCCTTACAGTAGAAGTTTATTGGTCTGTATTACCAGAAGTGTAGTCAACCCATGACCTCAAGAAATTTTTTCCCTCTACTCAGTATATTTGACAGCACATTGGAACCTAAAACTAGATACAATACTCCCTAATTCATGAAAAAACACTGACATTCTGAAGCTAGTCCAACAAATGTCCACCAATATGTTTAGGGGGTAAGAGTTGTGCAAGAAGGTGCTGTAAGAATTGGGTTTGTTCAGCCTGAATAAGATGAGTAAGAGGATGGCTAATCAGAGTCTGCAAGTAACTTACACAGAAAACACAAAAATACAGAGGAAAAAAATACCAAAAACGAAACAAAGCCAAACCAAAGACAAAAGGCAATGGCTGGAAGTTGCCAAAGTGAAATATCAAACAGAAACGAGCAAAATTTTGGGATGGTTTAGCAGGCATGGTGGTGTTGGGCTGACAGTGGGACTTGATGATCTTAGGGGTCTTTTTTAACATTACTGATCCTATGAAAATATCCTTCCCCTCAGATTCAACACATGCTGAAAGAGGTTGGGGAATTTCCACACTTGGAATTATTCACAGTCTGACTGGACAAGGCCCTGAATGACCTAATCTAGCTTTAATATTGCTTCTGCTTTAAGCAACAAGTTGTCTGAATCATCCAGGGAGTCCTCCACACCCACAAACTAAATGGAGAATGAATGGGAAAGCATAAGGTCCAAATGCAGTATACAGTTACATATGCTCTGATCAGAGCCTCCCTCCAGAATATCATCAATCAGTCCTTCCCAGATAGGAGATGCCCCCCATGCTCTTCACCCTACAGCTATCCCCAAGTGGTAACCCTATCTGGAAGCCTCCAGGAATTTTCCATGTAGAACAGTCCTAGGATGAGGCAATGTATTCCTAGTTTGGACTCTCTCAAAACACAAAGAAAAGACAAAGAGAAGACATGGTGTTCACCTCTTTTCAAAACAGAATACAATCAGGTACATCAACCTCAAACATGGCAGCAGAACATACACTGTGATGGGTTACAATTACCTTTCCCAATAAGCTGACAGAAAAAAAAGATAGTCAAAGTCAGTGTACAGATGGATTAAGAAACAAATCTAGACTTCCAAGATGACTTCAATACAGGCTGACAGAGGCACTGAAGTCTTATATATCATTTGGCCAAGTTGTCAGATTAGACTCATGTACCAGGTTAGGGCAGACCCCTCCCCCGGTAGAATAAACTCTCCACAACACACATTTTTTGTAAAGTCAGGGGCAAAAAAAAAAAAAAGAGAAACTGTACTTTCTTAATAGGTTAAACTAAATATAATAGTTTAAACTAAATATAACAGTAGGGAGAATGTAACTACTGCAGAAATATAATAACCTGAAGGAAGATGGGGAAGGGGTGAAGCGGTGGCAAAGCAGCAGCAGGGGAAGATAGCAGCGGGCACAAGCAAAGCAGAAGCAGCAGCAGCAAGGGGAAGGTTCAAGCTGTGCTTTCAGACAAAGCTCTTGATGCTCCAGTGAAATTATATTAACTTATCCATTGTTGCCATTATATGGCCTATCCCTAGAATGTTCACCTCTTCACTCAGAGCTTTCACTTCTAAGTTTCTCTGTTCTCAATTTTTTTTTAATGTCTGAGGTAGGAATCTAACTCAAATGGCCACAACTCATCATAAAGTATTTAACAGGCCCCAGTACGAGCCTGTCCCAACAATAAATCTGATCACAAAGGCAGCTTTGTGATGCTCTCAAAAAAGGCAGTGAAAACATGCTCAAGTAGGAGACCACAGATACCCTGGTAATTAAAACCACAGCAAGTTAAACACACAGTCTAAGGGAGAAACATGCAAATACAAACTACAGTGTTTCCTACTACACAGAGCCCAGTGTCCAAGTGCAAGAGAATTCAGGATAATCTCCTTCAAGTCCATCAGGTTTTGCCTAAGTGGAACTTGTTTCTACTACTGTGTTTACAATGCATCACATGGTCAGAAATGTACATACATTCTACAGAACTTCAATCAGCACTAACATGGTAAGTTCAAATAGAAAATGCTATACATACATTTAATGTATAGGTATGTCAGTAGTCCGACTAATACAACTGCAACCAAAACACCAGAGATAATGCCATATACTAGAAAACAAACAAACAAAAGAGACTGGTTAGTTAAACAGCAACTGTGTGGTGCACCACTTCAGGAGACATATAACCCTGGTATGTTTCAGATATGTTTTTTTAAAAAAGTAGCCCCCAGAAATTCATGCATCAGAGTCAGCTACTAGCAAAGCCCTAAGGCAGGTTCCAGGAAAATGACACATTAAGTCACTTAGTTCACTGAAGGCCAGTTATTATCTGAAAGCAAACAGCTCTTCCATTTTTCAGCCTATGAAAGACTGAGACAGATTGTGACCAAACAAAATTTCAGCAGCTGTCTTGTACTGGGTGTGCATGGCAAACTTTTAGTAACAAGGCGGTTGCAGGGGTGGCTTCAGCTTCTTCTGGCTCCAAAACAGACTTGCTGCTGGCCAACAGTGAGCCCAGCAATGACAATGGTAGCACCTCCACAACAATGTATTTAAGAAGAGGTAAAAAAAGTGCTACACAGCAGCTGGGAGAGAGGAGTGAAAATGTGAGAGCAACAACTCTGCAGACACCAAGGTCAGTGAAGAGAGAGAGACAGAAGGTGTTTCAGGCGCTGGAGCAGAGATTTTCCCACAGCACATAGTGAAGATATGGTGAAGCAAGCTGTCCCCCTGCAGCCCATGAAGATGAATGTTGGAGCAGCCCATGGGAGGACCCCACACTAAAGCAGGTGGCTATGCCTGAAGGAAATTATGACCCCATGGGAAGTCCATAAGGAGCCAATGAAGCCCCACTGAAGAGCAAATTTGAGCAGCAGGTGGTCCTGCAATCAAGGATCTGGATGCTGACCACGGAAATGTCACAGGATTGCAAAAACTCTCACCCCACCTCTTCGGGCAAATGAATTCTTCTTCTGGATTCTATATATATTCAGGATAACTACAGATACAGCTCTATAGAGAGAGAGGTATGTATCTATAGATATATCCTTCAGCAAGTCCTTGGCAGAGTGTTTTATATCTGTTCTGATTTCTCATTACCTTATTGCAATTTTGATTGACAATGAATGAATGTTCCCCAAGTCAAGTCTGTTTTGCCCACCATGGCATCTGCTGAGGGATCTCTCTGTCTTTTTCCTCAAACCTGGAGGTTTTCATCATAATTTCTCCCCCATTCCACCAAGAAAGGGGCGTGTTAAGAGCAGCTTGACAGGCACATGGTAGCCAGCCAAGATCATTACCACATTTCCAACAAGTCTAATACATAATGCCCACGAAGGAGAAAGAATTCTATACAGGTAAACCATGGAAATTACTTTTGTACAGAACTGGGAAATTTTGTCAGTTAGGGACTGCTCTACATATCCTATGAAACAGATAGTTCCAAACATGCAACAAGAAACAGTCAGAAAACTTACTTTCTCCTTGTTGTATCTATCTGTGAAGGACATGAGGCATGCTTATTAAACTCATGCACATACTAGATTGGAAATTTTATCTAACAGGTGCCAACTGACTCACTTGATACGACGGAAGACTTTCACTCCAGTTCAAGGCAAGCAGTACAAAGATCAAAATACAACAATCATCACCTTAAATTGCACCAGGCTGAAAGGTTCAGAAGATATCTAAATGCATCTCCCCCGTCATTATTAACAATTTCAAATCACAGCAGAAGCTTTTGTTCTGTTGAAATCCCTACAAAAACTATCTTTCCAGGGAAGAATCAAACTGTTAACCTCACACCTTTTACCAATCTTAAACAGTTATAGAAGACAAATGACTTCTGATAGTTTTTACTCTTTGAATTCAACTTCCTGAGAAGGCAGTAGAAACTTTACAAAGTCCATGCTGCTTCCCAACCTAACCCCTTGTCGTGGTTTTTTTTTTTTGAAAGAGCTGACAGAATAAAACTCTCAAATGAATTACCTAGAAAACAGAATTATACTTGGAAAGCAAAATACAAAAAGAAATTACAAAGCAGATACAAAAATCCACAGCAAACCCCCTGAATTTTCCCCCAACCCAAAACTAAATCTATAATTGCCAGTGCTCCAGTCCTCCCCATCAACACCTCTGCCATCCATGGACCTAAACACAAGCCTCTGGAGGCCCCAAAACAGGCCTACTCCTTACATGTTTGTTCCAATAAAAGCAGCTCCTGCCTGACACAGGGTTGGAGGGGGAGGAAAGGAGAACGAGCCAGCCTCACCGTAAGTTTATAAAGAGATAGCAAATTATGGGATTGAATAACAATTTTCTAGTCTCTAGGGGATTTTTAACCCTATAGTTCCCAATCTGGGACACCCCTCAGACTTGCATATACTACCTGAACTGTTGTTCATTACTTCTTCAGCTTGTGAGCATGAAGTCAAATTGATTTGAGAGCTCTTTTCTGTCTGAGAGAATTTAATGTAACATGTAACTCTTGTGGAAGGATCCAGATTCTTAGGGATGGAAATTTCCTCGGCTTCACTCAGGGATGTCACGCTACCAATCTTCCACCTGTAACTCATACGCTGATGGAAATCTGTTGTACATCTTAACTTAGTATCATTAGCAGTGATGTTGCAACTTATTTCAGGTTCTGGAAAGGGATCTAAAAGGAGGGGAAAAAAAAAATGCATTACTTTGGTTATACAGAGGCTTCAATTCTAACACAGGACAAGGCCTAAAACAACAAAAGCAACAGGACAGTGTAGGTATAAAGGTGTAAGCTGCGTATGTGTGTGTACACAGCAAATTTATTTCTAGAAGTGGCTCTGTCTGTGGTTCCTTCAGTGCCTCATTCAAGACCCCTCCAAGGCTCACTGTCAACAGGACTAATACACACATTGTTCAAACATACTTTGCAACGACTGCTAGTCAAGCTGCCTAGATTTGCACAGATACTGCAGAAGACACAGATCCCCAAGCATGTGTAATATGTCTGCAGAAGCACCTTTAGTAGATACCTGCTCCCTAGGGTAACAGTCTACTTGCTCAAATATTTTGGTTATCTGCTTGAACATACATTCTGGAAGTCATTTCCAAGTGACTAATGACAGGCACACAAGATGCCACCTATTAAGGGGTTTTAAAAATGCCTAAGAAAGTTAACAAGGGAGCCAAAGAACAGCTCCCTGCTTCTGTTTGCTTTCCTGATGATAATGCCCTTTCTAGGCTTCTCAAAGTGAAGAAAGTGGTGCAAATTCTTTATGTATTTCTTTCACTACTTACCTTTGACATCAAGTTCACAGGTTAAGGAGTGCACCTTTTTCTCAGAATCCATGTACTCCAACATATATTCACCCGAATCATTCTTTTGCAAGTCAAATATAGTCAAGATCCCATTTTCCGTGTTAAGCAAACCTCTACCCCGGAGAGAAGTAAAGTATACCACTGGGTCTTGCCCTCCCCATTCAGCTATTTTATCCTTGTTTTTCCTCCAAAGGATTTCAGACATGTGTTGGTCTACTTTTACTTCAAAAGTAAAATTTTCTCCTTTAATGCCAAATAGCGTCTCATAGCAGATGACTTCTACAGAGAAGAAAAAAAAAAAAAAGAAGTTACTTTATAAACTATTGCTTGATTAATATTGCAAGCACTACCAGATACATTCCAACTTAGGTTAGAAGCACGTCATGATGTCACAAAGTAAGGTGCATGTCAGTTCAAAGCCTCACACAATCATGTGACAGGCACCACACCAAGGGATCCCCATTTTCCATATTCTGGGTCACTGTCTTGATCTCTTTCCTAAGCTCCTCTAGCCTCAGTGCTCATGTTCACTTGATTTAGGCCTCCTGCCTGCAGCGTGGTGAAAAAGATGAAATTTGTATTACCATCAGCAAAATCAGCCTCTGCACCTTATTGGAGAACACCCTGACTGAAGCTCCTGCTGAGCAAGTAAATCAATTTTTCCAGCATGAATACTCACATAGCAAAAAGCATGCTTCTGACACAAAGGTGCTACTCAGTTCAAAGTTTCTGCCCCTAAATCATGGAGATAGTAGGGATGTCCCTTGGAAAAGTCACTTCAGCAAGTTTAATTGCACCATGTATCCCAAACGTACAATCCAGCAGAGCTGCAAGCCAGAAATGGGAGCTGTCCAGAAACCGTTTACACGCTATCAGTTCTGAATCAATCACACTGTTGAAAAAGGTCCATGTAGTCAATACAAATAAACCTTTCTTCTAATTTTTTTTTTTATTGGTGTAAGAGATTTCCCCTAGTATTTATTAAAATATATGTAAGAAAGAAAGAAGTCCACTCATCCAACAGATGAGGCCGAACTCTGCATCAGGGAAGGAATACTATAAACCCTTAGCATCTCTGTGTCCCTGCCTCAGTCTTCAGCAATCAACTCCTCACAAGTCTACTGCAAACAGACAAAAGCAAGACAATAATGAGTTCAAGTCACATTAAAGACTTGATTCCACTCTGTGATAGCTGGTACTTTGAAAGAAGGGTACAACTAAGAAATGAATGAGGTTTCCTATGAGGGCAAGATTCTAAATATGCACCATGGAAAATTTCCCTCTAAATGGTAACCAGGCATAGTGAAAGAAGCCTACTCCTGAAGCTGGCCACTCCCAACTGACAGCTATCATTTTTGTTTCAGCTTAGCTTTAATTACTTCCAAGTTGTTATTTTTTAATTCCTAAACAGCATTAAGAACCCCCCTATCTCTATATTATTCCATACTTTCTTTGCTTCTCATGTCATCACCATGTGAAAATTTACTGCTGTTCATAAATCAATGTGGACATCACATCAAAACAAGTCATTATTCTTCACTATATACAAGTCCAGAAAACACACGATACCGCATCTTGCTCCACACTATCTCCTTTCCATAGAGAAGCAGTCAGGAAGTCAGCTAGGCCAGTCACTCAGAACATTAGGTTCCCCCAGGGCATACAACAATGCTGAACAGTATACTGTGCACCCTGCTCTTCCACCTTATGTCAACCATAGAAACAACTTTCTCAGACAGGAGACTGAAAGCAAGCTACAGGAAACACATTTCTGTGTGCTTGAGTTGGGTACTGCCATGGGTTTAAAGAGCCGACAGATAAAGCTCTCAAATGAATTGGAGAAAACCAGAATTGTATTTGGAGAGAAGTGTTACAGATAGAAATCACAAAGCTCTGACGGTTTGGGAGTTCCCTGCCCGCCCCCCCCC
>VWZE01023431.1:198827-259774 GCA_013396675.1 Eubucco bourcierii | reverse complement strand
GCTGTGTGAGTGACTGCACAAACCTACTCTTCCAGTAAAAATGTTTGCTTATGCTAGTTGCCTTTAAAGTGTTCCAGTTTACCTGTTCCCTGTATGTGTAAATTTCCCAACTGTGTGTTTTGAACCTTGTAAATAAGGCTTCTGGCGAGATTTAATGTTAATAAACAGTTTTCATAGTTATTAACAATCTCTGCCTGGATATCAAAATTTCTATCATTGTTAATAGTGAATCGTTTTCACTACACTTATATATGCAGTGGGGTCTCTGAGTCACCATGGCTGTCTTTGTGAGCCACCCGCACCCATGGAAACAGCCCCATCCATGGCAGCTGCCCTCCCTGTGCCAGAGATAGACAGATTCGCCTCCAGGAGCGCACGGCTCTCCCACAGCATCGCTGTGTTGTCCACAAGTCTAATGGAGAAGACAACTCAAGGGACCGAGTTCCGTCGAGGGACTTTAGGACCGTGGAGACTGCCTAGCAAGGGCACCAGGCATGCGTTCCACAGCCGAGTGGGAGGGGACGTGGCTGTTTAAAGCAACGGTGAGGCTGACGGTGGGAAGGGGAGGTCGGCCGTGAGTGCGGCTAGAGCTCTGCTGGTATTGCTGCAGCGCCTGGTAAGGGCTAGAAATGTGCTGGGGGGGGGCTGCTAGAGGAAGAATCTCCAACACTCTGTTCAAACTCGGCTGTGAGAGAGATCTGCTGGGCTTAGGCTGCTGTCCCGGCTGCTAGAAGGAAGAACTGGCTGCGGCGGGGCGGCACGGGGATCTGTTAAGGACTGCTGTTAGAAGCTGCAGTAGAGCTGCCGAGGAAGATTTGCTGCGAAGAGTCTGTTGAGGACTGCTGAGAGGAGCTGCTGGAAGGAATATTCCTGTCGTGGGTTTTTTTAAAGAGGGGACAGAACTTGACATTCTCGAATTGAAAAGAAATGCAGAAATGCAGCTTATATGGAGCAGAATTATGGTGTTGAATAACAGTATTACGCTTTCCTGTGTCCACCTCCTGGAATCCTTAGAGGATTTTTAACTCTGTGGTTCCCAGTCTGTGACCCTGCCACAGGATGCTGCTATAACTGTGGAGGAGAAGTGCTGGTGGTGGCTATCTCTGCTAGCTCCCACCACTCCGGATTGCTGCTGCCACCTCGGAGAGTCGCTGTCCTACCTGCTGCTCCAGCTCACCACTCCCGCCCACTAGTTTCCATTCGCGCTATTCATACTCGTGGTTGTGACACAGTGCTCCCTACAGATGGGATCACTGTGGTAGCTATACCTGTTGGTCGTTAAATAAAGTGGCCTGAGTCTTGGCTTCGTTTGAGTCTTAATTCTGTTCAGGAAAACGTTAAGCTAGTCATGCTCAAGATCCAGTTGGATCAGGAATTAAGCTCTGGTGCCCCAAGGCCCTCTGATACCTGAGGACAAGCTAGAAAGCAAGGAGGTTTGATTTCTGCCGAAGTATCCACCATTGGATTTCGACAGCTGCTGCCTTTGAAGGACACTTTTCTAATTCATGGAGACATAAGTAATGAGGATGCAAAAACTCTTTTGTTATTTGCAGGTAACAAAGATAAGGTCAAATTGCTGAGATTCCTCTCTTTTTGTTATCTTTTGTCTAGCAGCATCTTTATTTGTAAAGATACATTCTGTCTCAGTCCCATCACCACCTTTGGACAGTTAAGGCAATCTGACCAAAAGTAGAAATAAAGGAAAAAAACCAGCAATGCAGTAAGCAAACACACAGACGCAAGGCTGGTAAGAATCTTCCTGTCATAGATTTATTGTCAGTGTTTGTGATATTTAATCTCCCTGGTCAGAATTTGGCAGACAAGCCTAGATGTCAAGGATAAATAAAGCACTCAAACTCTTGTCGATTGCTGAAACTGGTTCACTAGCTGATTTCTGAAGTGAGAATTTGCCTTGGGGAAGGGACTGTCAGGATCTTTTTTAAAGGAAGAAGACAGTGAAGTCCTTTGCTGACACAGGCTTTGTCGAATGGTCAAATAAGGACAGAGGTTCCCCCAAAGAGCACAGTCCCTGATGACTGGTTTTGTGTGAAGTGAGTGGTACATTTAGTAAGAGGTTAGCCCCTTGCGTTCTAGCCAGTCCTCAGAGATAGAGGTGCAGCTGGCCTTATCTTTTAATAGGTCTGCCAGTTAAGAGGTGTTGCTATAGGTCCACTATAGCACTGTATAGACACTAACCTAGTTTTGCTGTCGGTCCAGTCACATTTCAGCAGTCAGATGCAGGAGCAACACCGGTTAACACTTGTAACAGAGAGAATCTTTAAGATGGCTGGTGATAAGCATTAAGAAATCGTTGTATAGCTTTAAGTAAACACAACTGCAGCTACAAGCATGATCACCCAGGGTGAAATACACAGCGGAGCCGAGGCTGCAAATCTTACCAAGAGGTGTCCCTTCTGATACAGGTGAGGAGGACAAAGCCTGTCCATCTCTCCCTGCAGGTGTGGAATTCTCTACAAACTGGGGCCCAAAAGGGCTAACATTTGTAGGCGGTGTGTGAAGTGAGGAGATGGGACTGCAGCCAAATCATTAAGTGGGCTTTTCAGTTGCACAAACGTTCCTTTTAGCCTTGATGTCTTCTGCTGGGGAAAATCAACTTGTGTCAGTAACTGCTGCTATAAGCAGGAGAAAGGGAAGCTAAGGAATCATACTTGGCCCTAGTCCACATTCCCCTTGATGTCATAACAACACAGACCACTGGGTCTTCACGCAGCCTCAGTGTCTGGTCTAGACCTGGATGCTTATCGGCAGTTAAGAGCTTTCCTATTTTCAATGTTTGTGCTTTCAGCAATCATTAAACAGAAGCTAAGGGGAAATCCACCACGGCTATTTCCCCCTGAACAATCCTTGTAGTGGACTAACTGGAAAATGGTTCAGGATCTGAAGAGAAAGCCATTCGTTGTTGCTGCTGTTCTCTGGCTGCTCAGCTCAGCACAAGCAGGTAAGAAAAACACCAATGTCTGGCCAGAGATTACAGGTTTTACATGGCAGAATCTGAATTCAATTCTCCCTAAATAAACTGTCTGTCAAGAGGTCCTTGCTATAAGCTAGTTAGGTGCCAGGAGAAAGTGGAAAACAAGGATGATCCTTACTTCTGACTCAGTGATTTAATTCCACTAATCTGATTTAAAAGAATGATTCAGGTTTACTCTGGAAGTATAAGGAAGAGGAAAACGGACCACTCGACCTCAGGCACTGGCAGCTCCTGCTTTCAATGCTTAGCAAGTGTAATCTGTAGTAGTTAAGGGGAAATAAACAAGACTGCACACTTCCATTTCTTTAGTTGCACCGTCAACAAAATGGCTTTTGTGATCACCACTGCAGTCCCACGTTACCTGCAGCTTCACAGCAGTGCATCTCCTCCCTCACCTTTACTCAAAATCTCCCTTATCTTATGCCCTTTCTGATATGCACCATGCTTGCACTGAACCTGTCCTTGCTAATTAGGCTGGCTTATGATCTCTGATTTTGCTGCACTGATCTCAGAGAACATCTTCTCCCTTGCCCTCAGGTAAGGTTTAGTCACATCCTACAAGCAGGTATCTGAATGTCGAATCTCACTCTTTTGTGCTAACCCTTAGGCCAGTTCTGCTTAGTGTAAAGTACCTTCTGTGGGGACAGCCAGCAGTTAGAAAGCTGGTTGCTTTTTTTTAATTTTTTAAAAATTTTTTTAAATTTTATTGCACATGCAGCTGCAAAGGTGTTTTACTTCCTCCAGTCCAGCAAGGGGAAGAGGCATTCATTGCCATTGCAGCTGGATGCTGCTGTGTTTGTTCATAAAGTAACACTTTCTAGGTCTGAAGAGATTGATCAATTATTTGGCTTCCTGCTCATTGCAGGTAAATAAAATTTACCCAGTTAATCCTTCAGTAAATGCAACACCTTACCTTCAATAAGCCCTCAGAATAGCCTGTCCTTTCAAATGGCAAAGGACAAGAGGATCCACCTCTTCTGTGGATAACCTAGCTATACGTTCTGCTAAACTTCCATACTTGCTTTCTAGCCCAGATTTGCTCAAGTTTCTTACTAGCTACAGTTTTGAGATTTTTTTTTTTGCCCTGACCAAAATGCCTTCCAGAATGTGCCTGCCTTTCTTATAAACCATTTTCACCCAGTAAAGGAATCAGTTAGGAAATTATCATTGACACACTTTTTCATCAGCAATGTCATATCTATTTCTTGATTTCTGATTCAATTGAAAATTAGAGTTGTACCTGCTTCTAAGTCTACAAGAATTTGATAGAAATATCCCATTTCAGTTGTGATTACTTGCTGACAACCACTTTTAAAAATACCTTGTAGCCAGCTCGTAAATATATTTAGTAGCTGGCACGTGTGGCCGGTGAGGAAAACCAAAACCACAACAGAATGGCACTCACATATCAGTAAAACAACTCACAGAAGTCAAAGCTACCATGGCATTCATGATTATCTCCCCCAGCCAGTGCTAGAAATCCATCAAAGGACAGAAAGAACTTTATCAGACAGATAAAGTTTCCAAAATAGGCTGATTTGAATTTATGTTCTATGCTTATGATCTTTATGAATAGAAATGAGACTCCTGCCTTCATTTTCTTGGTGAATTGGAATGAGTTTGAGGGTTTTTTTCCATTGCACAGTCACCAACTAAATATGCTAGTCACTGTCTCTCGTTACAGGGAATGCAGACAGACTCTCGGGGCATCACTGCACTGACTTCCAGACAGCTAATTTACTACGAGGCAGTAAACTTAAGGTCCAGTTTCTTCTGTTCACCTCCTCAAGCCCCAGATGTGGAGAGCTGATTTCAGTTGATGACGACATCAAGAACTGCAGCTTCGATAGTAGCCTGGAAACCAAGATCATAATCCACGGCTTCAGGTGAAATAAAGAAGACCATTGTGACTAAGCGTTTACTGCTAAGTTAAACACTGCTGAAGCAGTTCTGGGGCATTCCTAAGCACTGGGTGGGGCTGGCATGGGAACGTGATTGAGTGAGCTTCTAATGTATGCCCAGCGGAGTGGCTTCTTGCAAAAAAAAACAACTGCCTAAGAACCGAGTTAGAAGTGCTCAGCCCCAAACCGAACCTGCAAGTTGTCTGGGACGCTGTTAGTTGGGCTACAGCCATGGAAAATGTTGCTGACAGCCATCATTACAACATAGCTTGAAGTCCTTTAGTTTGTGACCAGCTGCATATTTTGTTTACCTTTTTTTGGAGCCTAAAATAAGTTAGGGAATTAGAATCTTTCTTTCTTTTGCTCTCTCATGGTCTTGCTCATTCTCAAATGTTCTTTTTTATTTCTTTCATTTTCTTTCCTTCTGTAAACCTTTTTTATTTCAGAAGTCTTTTCTTCAAGATTCTTGTCCCTTTAAGTTATTTTCTTAGAGTACATATCCTCGAGTTTAGGCTCGAGGAGGTGAGGAGAAAGTTCTTCCCTGAGAGAGTCATTGGCTACTGGAATGGGCTGCCCAGGGAGGTGGTGGAGTCACCATCCCTGGAGGTGGTCAAGGCGCGTTTGGACGTGGCACTTGGTGCCATGGTCTGGTCTTGAGGTCTGTAGTGATGGGTTGGACTTGATGAGCTTTGAGGTCTCTTCCAGCCTTGGTGATACTGTGAGACTGTGAGACTGTGATATCCTGACCTATCAACAGACTGCATTAGTCAGCTGTGTAGGAGCCCTGCCAGACACATTATGCTTCTGCTCTTGAAACTGTAGAGATTTGCATTGTTGGTTTGGGTTTTTTTGGGGATTGTTTTTGTTGGGTTTTGGTTTTTTCTGGGTTTGTTGGGGTTTTTTTTGGGGGGGGTGTTGTTTGGGGTTTTTTTGTTGTTGTTGTTGTTGGTTTTGGTNGTGTTGTTTGGGGTTTTTTTTTTTGTTGTTGTTGGTTTTGGTTTTTGGGGGAGGGGATTATTTGGTTGGGTTTTTGTGTTTGTGGGTTTGGGGTTTTTTTTTGTTTTTTTAAGCTGTCACTATTCTGCAAGCTTATTTTACTGTGCCATTTTTCAGCCATGTGTGACCATGTAACATTGTTTAGTACAGTGTGCAAAAGCCTGAGTAGAAAGTGCATAGAAGGCCAGGATGAGACCATAGAAAATGTTGCAGGGTCTGTTCAGAGAAGCAACTGTTGCCCTCATGCGACATTATACACCCCTCACCAGGTGGTATATGGGGAAGTGGGTAGAACACAGGCTCCTCAGTTTACCTTTTTTTTTTTTTTTAATCAAATTTTTGTTTTAATTCACTACAATTACATGAAAATGCAACAGTGAAAGACTATATGATTTGGCCAAGGACTTCCTGCCAGTTGTTAGCAGAGCAAGGTCCAGGTCTTCCCAGGTCAGCTCACTTACTCCAGATGGGTTTTGTGATGGCTAGCTGAAGCACCACAGTGGTATCTCAGCCCTACAAATGTCTCATTCAGTGAAATCCCTGGTTCTCTTCTCAATCAGCCCATTCTGGAAAGTGTTACTACACCACCACAAATGCATGTCAGATATGAGTGTCTGGCACCAGACGAAAACTTTCAGCACCTGTCTAGCAGCCTTCTGTGAGACATGTGAGGCTCCAGCACCAGAGAACAACATACTAGCATATGCCCTACTTTGGAAGACACCTAACATAGTCGTTTCTGATGCTTCCACAGAGCTTTGGGTACCAAACCTTCCTGGATTGAAGGCCTTGTCAGTGCCATACTGCACAAAAGCCAGGTGAATGTGATTGCAGTAGACTGGGTTTATGGGTCTACAGGAGCCTATCCCTCTGCAGTGGAAAATGTCACACAGCTCGCCCTCTCCATCTCACAATTCATCAGCAAGCTCCTGGTAAGCTACTGTGTGCTTCCAGTGGTGGGGAGTATGGCCAGAGAACACTGTTTATGCAAGCAGCCTAGAGAACTGCTCACAACCTGCTGTCTCCAGGAGCTGAACAAGCAGGCTTTTTATGTGGCATGGTGGTAATTGCACTAAAGAGATTTCTTTTTTCCCTTTCTCTCAGTCTAACCTTGAGTGTGCCACTCTTTTCTTCTTTCTCTTGAGTTTTCACTTTTTCTGGAAAAACATCCCAGTTGCCAGCTGCCTCTCCAGCCCAGGACAAACCTGAAGGATGCCTTGGGTTTTCTCCAGTTCATACTTCACTAGACAGTCATTATCCTCTGCCTGGAAATTTTGTCCAGGGAACATGGGGAGGCAGGGGGGTTAAGGGTATTTTATATTTGCTTTGGGTGTCATAAATACTTTCCAGCAGCCAGAAGTCCCCAGATGTGTCTCAGTTCATTTGTGCACAGTACGGCTGAGCAGCACACAATGAGGGTGACATCTTTGTGTTAATCAGCCATGTGTAAACTCTCTGTGTGATGCTTGCAGTGCAGACCCAAGCTGCACAGCATGTCAGTTCCTGGGTCCCTGCAGCACCACATTGCACAGTCATGTTTTTCTATCCAGAAATATGGTAACGGTGTTAACAGAGCACTGGAACAGGCTGCCCAGAGAGGTTGTGGAGTCCTTCTCTGGAGACACCTGGACATGTTCCTGACCTACTCTAGGTGATCCTGCTCTGGCAAGGAGGTTGGACTAGATGATTTTTCAAAGTGTCTTTGTGCTGGTTTGAGGCTAATTGGAATATTTTACTAGAGAAAATTATATTACAGGCTATGAAAAGGAAACACTGGTGATGTCTACTTCACTCATAGGCTTGCTGAGATGTTTAAGTACTCAAAACATAGATAAATCAGTGTCTGGGGCACAGTGTCTTGGTCTAGCAGCTTCTGGCTTTCTCCTCTCTACTGAGTAACCTCACTAACCACTTTCCTTCTAACCTCCCTGGCCGACCCTCCAAGCTCACCTTGCAAGTAAGGCAAACCTTGGGGTAAGGTACAGGGGTGGGGAGAAGGTGGAAGGGTGGTTGGGAGCCCCTCCTGGGGTCTCTGATTTCTGGGAGGGGAGTTGTGTTTCTGTATTCCCTTTAACTTGTCTATGTCTGTAACTATTCCTGTCTGTAGTGTCTATCTCTGCTGTACATTGTGCTGAGCTGTAAATAGAGCTTCAGTCCTTAACTTCCAGCTGGCTGAGTTCTAGTCTGGGTCATTTTACAAAGTGTGTGTGGCGGGGGGGAACTCCAATCCACCACAGTCTTCCAACCCCTAAATATTCTGTGATTCTGTAACCCTTGGAGTTGTTATGTCATTAGAAGGATGGGAGTAGGGGCTAGCAGGGAGGGCAAAAGGAAGGTCACTTCTCATTACTCATTACTCGGTGAACAAATGACTGAGCTGGACAATGTCCCTGTCACTCATTCAGTGTCTGTGCTGAGCTGTGGTCCAGCTTCTCCCTGCAGCACTACAGCACAAAAGACTATATTCTTTTCTCATAAACCTCAGTACTGTTCTAGGATATAGAATCAAAGAATCATAGAATCTTTTTGGTTGGAAAAGACCTTTAAGGTCATTGAGTGTGACCATGAGCCAACACTGCCGAGTCTAGTGCTAAACTATGTCCCTCAGCACCACATCTCGGAGTCTTTCAGACACCTCTAGGGATGTGGATTTAACCACTTCCTGGGAAGCCTATTCCAGTGCTTGAGAATCCTTTCAGTGAAGAAATTTCTTTAATATCCAACCTCAATCTCACCTGGTGCAACTTGAGGCCATTTCCTCTTGTCTTATCACTTGTCTCTAGGAAGAAGAGACTGACACC
Source organism: Eubucco bourcierii (assembly GCA_013396675.1). Classification (NCBI taxonomy): domain Eukaryota; kingdom Metazoa; phylum Chordata; class Aves; order Piciformes; family Ramphastidae; genus Eubucco; species Eubucco bourcierii. The sequence continues at coordinate 251,084 of VWZE01023431.1, read as the reverse complement.
CACCTCACTCCAGCCTCCTTTTGGGGAGTTGTAGCGAGTGAGAATCTCTCTTCAACCTCCTCCTAACTAAACAACCTCAGTTCTCACAGCTGTTCCTCACAAGACCTATTCTCCAGACCCTTCACCAGCTTCATTGTCCTTCTTTAGACCTGCTTCAGTGCCTTGCTTCGTACATTTCAGGCAGGATTTTTATTCTTGCCTCTCCCTTTGTCTGAGTCATGAAGACAGCCTGCAGGCACCTGAATTCCTGTGGGTATAGTCATCTTACATCAGGTCTGTGTGGCTGTGTTTTATTTGGCAGTTCAGGGTGTAGTCATCTTACATCAGGTCTATGTGGCTGTGTTTTATTTGGCAGTTCAGCCGGTGGATAAATCCTTAATCTCTGAAAATAAACCACTAATCAGGATATTGGTGTAATGATGGCATAAAAGTTGGGGAAAAAAATAATTCCTCTGCTTTTCTGAGAAGATTATTCATGTGGTACATGTGGACCACTGAGCTGGCAGGGGGAAGTTCAAGCTGAAGGAGAAGCTATGGGTTATGTAGTTATGAACAGGAGCATCTCACTGAGCTGGTAGGGGGAAGTTCAAGCTGAAGGAGAAGCTATGGGTTATGTAGTTATGAACAGGAGCATCTCACTGACCTGGTTACAGTTGAGTTTGTACCTGGAGACCTGAAGAAAGACTCTGAAAGAGGGGAAAACCCATTATTACCACATCTGCTCAGTTCTCTCCATGCACCTCAAAAGCAATCACTGCATTAGAGCTGCTGTGTGGGCTGGGAGAGGGTATTTCACCCTGTTACACAGGCATTGATTTGTATTTCTGCAGGCCCTGGGAATCTCCAGGACATCCATCCACATCATTGGTGTAAGCCTCGGTGCACACGTCGGGGGCCTAGTGGGGCACTTCCACGGCGGTCAGCTGGGACAGATAACAGGTACCAGAAATCTCATTCTCTTCAGAGGGGAGAATGGAAGAGCAAGGAAGGGCAGTCATCCATAGGCATCTTTTAATTGCATAAAGGCTCATTATGTCCAAGTTTATGTAACTCTTCTTAGCTTCAGAAGAGTTCGACAATGCCGTTCCAGCAATTAGTCCCTTCCACACCTCCAAAAGAATGGATGTATTTGCAAAAGGCTCTTCCATATATGCAATGCTCTTCAAACTGATGCCAGCTTAAAAGAATATGAGGTCCTGTGACTAATGTAAACCCACAAGGCCCAGATGCTTTTCACAGAGGCATAGAATGGCTTAGGTTGGAAGGGACCTTAGAGATCATCTACTCCAACCTCCCCATCATGGGCAGGGATGCCCTCTCAACTAGACTCAGCTGCTCAAGGCCTCATCCTGCCTGGCCTTGAACACCCCCAGGGAGAAGGCATCCACAGTCTCCCTGAGCGGCCTGTTCCAGAGTCCCAGCACATTTCTACTGAAGAATTACTTCCTAAGATCCATTCTAAATCTACTCCCCCTCAGCTTAAAACCATTCCTGTTTGTCCTGCTGAGAGCTGAGAGTCAAGGGGACAGCAAGGTAGGCAGGAACAGTGGCCTCACTGACATGGGGCACCTTTTGTTTCAGAACTTGCAGATGAAATGAAAAAGCCTGAAGAGATTCAGTTGTATACAATACGGCTTCAGTGAATAATGTTCATAGCTGCTGAGGGTGTATCTTTCAATGGAGTGCATGCAGCTTGTGCTTAGAGGAGGTAGGCATAGGGAATAGAAGATAAAAATGTGATTGCCTCAGAGCAGTGCTAGAATTGACTGTTGCTCACAATAAGTGTTTCTCTCTCCTCAGGAAGACCTTTGAGATAAATGAATAACACTTGTCAGTGTCTCTTAAAGCCTTTAACTAAAACTTAGTCTGTTGAAGTGGGTGGGGAACCTCTCATTTTTTGTGTCAAGATTAAAGAAAATGAAAGAAAGATGAAAGCACTAAATTCTTTAGACCACATGTCACATTAGCTTTTATTTATAGAAAGAATAGGAAAGGATTTATTTTCTTTCTTTACCTGTCTCCTTCCCCTGCACCTCCCTCCCTCCCTGCAAATGCAGACACAACAGATTGTGTGTCTTGTTGATTATTGATACTGCCTTTTCCATGAAGAATTAATATGACTGAATCCAAGGCAGTGGCACATGGAGCAGAGCTGCTACTGAAATAATTTTTTATTGCCTCAAGAATGAAAATGATCTTGTGAGATTAGTTTTTATGAATCTGTGACCAGGATAAACTCAGCTAGAGAAAAAAAAAACCAAAACAATCTCCTTAACCTGTTCTTTGATATTATCAAGGATAAATTTCTGCATTCCTTTGGCTTCACAGAAGTTGCTCTAAGAGAAAATTTTAGTCTAAAATGTAGGTGGCTGCATACAGACTTGATTTTATTTGAGATGAGTGGGCTCAGACACCTTTGTTTCAATACTTGGGCTTGCTAATGCCCAAGATGCTGAAATCACCTAACTGATGATCTTCAATGACATTTCTCTGACTGTAGTGCTAATGCAGATGCCAGTACAGGGGAAGGTGTTACGAATTTGCTTCTTTCACCCAAAACCCAAAAGAAATGCTACACTTACTCTGCCAGAGCTATTTGAAGCTTGATCATGGCTTTACATCTTAGAACCTGGAGGTACAGAAGTGCTGAAGGGAAGTGGGAACAATGGAGGACAAAGTAAGTAAGCTGTGGCAGAAGTTAGCAGGGGCAGAAACCATTCTGGAGTACGATGAGTGGCCTGGGACTAATTTATTACTTCGGCCTGGCAACATTTAAAATGTTTTGGATAAAATAACTGATCCAGAAATAAGAAAGAGTGGGGCTGGAGAGCACTTTATGAGACATTTGATTTTGTTACAGGCCTGGATCCTGCAGGCCCTAAGTACACCAGAGCTAGCCCTGAGGAACGCCTGGATCCTGGGGATGCCCTCTTTGTGGAAGCCCTTCATACCGATGCTGACAGTAAGTTGGTGTCCATCTTCTCCAGCCAGTGCTTCTGTCCTGCCTGCTACTGCTAAGGGGTGTGTAGGTCATTGCAGCCTTTGTGCCAGATTGGCATGAGTCCAGGTCCATTTTGGGGATGCCTCTTATTAGACAGGTGTTAATGATTAATTCATTGGCAGGTATTGATACCTCTGAGCACATCAGAGTGACAGTGGAGATTAGACAGAGGGCAATCTTCCAGCAAATAATTGCTTCCTTAACCCTGCTGCAGCAGAGCGAGTTAATGCGCAATCAGCTCAGGGTGGCTTGTACCACGCGGAAGCAATTTACATGTCTGCTCATGCTGCACTGTTTCCAACCTGAACTAAAAAAAGGCACCAGTGGAAAGTGACAGAATGAAACCAACAGCTGATGCAACAACAGAGTGATTTTTTTCAAAATAATTAGGGTCTAAGTAGGCAGAATGTGTGCTAAAGAATAATGTTACTTTGAGCAGGAGGTCACAAAAATTTCTACCAACAATGCTTTTAATCATGTCTCATAATCCCCTATTAAGTTTGAGATCCTCTTTGTTCTCCTTTATACAGAACTAAGAACCTGAGCCACAGAAGTGGTGGTTAAACCACGGTGTCCAGTCATTGTGATGGCAGGGCCTGGAGCACTCTGTGCCCTGTGCAGCAAAACCTGCACAATACAGGTGTGTAGGAACAGGAAACCTGTCTTTGCTGTCTTCAGCACTAAAAATGTTCAACCACTTATTTGGGCCTGGCGTACACCACGCAGAGTAAAGCCTACAGAAGGACCAAGTATAAGAGTCACAGAATTGTTTTGGGTAGGAAAATATCTTTAAGATCATCAAGTCATAGAATCATAGAATGGTAAGGTTGGAAGGGACCTCAAGGATCATCTAGTTCCAACCCCCTGCCATAGGCAGGGACACCTCCCACTAGCACAGCTCACTCAAGGCCTCACCCAATCTGGCCTTGAACACCTCCAGGGAGGGAGCATCCACGACCTTCCTGGGCAACCCGTTCCAGTGTCTCACCACCCTCACTGTAAAGAACTTCCTCCTAACATCCAGTCTAAATCTCCCCTCTGCCAGTTTAAACCCATAAGTCCAACCATTACCTAACTCTACCAAGTCTGAGGCTAAGCCATGTCCCTTGGCACCACATCTCTGTGTCTGTGAAACACCTCCAGGGACAGGAGTTCACATCACCTCCTTGGGGAGCCTATTCCAGTGCTTGAGAACCCTTTCAATAAAGAGGTTTCTTCTAATATCAAATCTACACCTCCTCTGGGGCAACTTGAGGCCATTTCTTCTCATTCTAGCACTTATTATCAAGTGGTATTTCACCTCCTTTCAGATTTTGGGATCCGGATTCCCGTAGGCCACATCGATTATTTCGTTAACGGAGGCAGAGATCAGCCAGGATGCCCCCGATTCATCTCTGCAGGTGAGAACACTCTGTGGCCAAGAAAAGGACTTTCATGGCTATTTAGCAGCCTGTGAAAATAATGCTTGGCAACCAGGTTCCTTGCTACGTGTCAGAGGAGACATCAAAGTAAAACATCATGTATCTGTAAAGATACATGTCAGCAGAGATTCTTGACTCCCTTCTCTCACCTGTACAGCACACAGCTAAAATTAAAATCACATACAGGTCAAGTGTCTCCTATCAAAACTTAATTCTGATGACACTTCTGTATGAGCTAAAACCCTAGCAACTGTAGCATTTATATCAACAAAGATTTTTGCTAGAAAGGCTCTTAGGTACTACTAGCAAAAGCTTCTTTTTGTTTTCATGCTGCAAGCTGTGTCTACACTTAGAGAGACAGCTTGTATGGTTACTGGCTTTTCCCTCTGGAGAATAGGACTTCACCCAGTAAGTAGTGTGGCTAGATATTCAGTTATGTTCTGAATGAGCAGCTGCATTTAGGGTCAGGTTTCAGGGGGCACTTATGGTACCTCACGTCTCATAGCTGCAGTGTTGGAGTCAAAGATACTGTATTCCCTTACAGAGAGCTTGAAGCCACATCAGTGGGAGGCTGATGGGAGAAATGGTCTTCTGAGGAACTCTCTTAGCTTGGGAGATACTATTCTAACTTCTTGCACAACTTCTCCTGCAGTTGAATCTGGGCTTGTCGTTGCAAAGACACTCTGCAAAATGTTCTTAATGGATGTAGAATCAAAGTACTTTCAATATCTTTGCAACATAAAAAAACCCAAAGGAAGGGCTTATGGCTGCTCATCTCTGGGTGCATTTTCTTCTTGCAGGATACAAGTATCTGATCTGTGATCACATGAGGGCAGTGCATCTCTATGTCAGTGCCTTGGAACATTCCTGTCCAATCATAGCATTCCCGTGTGCAAGTCATCAGGATTTTCTAAACGGTCACTGCCTGGACTGCGTTGACCCCTTCCTGTTCTCCTGTCCCAGAATAGGTACAGTACCAGCATGAAACCTTCCTAGAGTAGATGATACCTTCCTGATGGGTGTTCAGTACAGAGCACAGTATGTGGTTCAGATTCCCCTGTGCAGGACTGGCTTTGGGTCTCTGAGCACAGTGAGAAACTGGTTTTCAGGCTTCTGTAGAGATGCTTTAAAAGCTGCTATGTTGACCAAGGCAGAACAGCAGCATCCTGAACATTTCTAATCTTCAGATATTTAATAGGGCCCACAAATGAGTTGAGTCTCCAGGATCACCTACCTAATGAGTGGAGACTTAGTTTAAAAGGTGTTTTGTTTAGAAAAGCACCTAGAATATTAGTCCAAGACTGAAGTCATATTCTTCTACATACCACTTGCTTTTGGCCACCTCCTTCTCATAGATTTCTGCCATGGTCACCCAAAAGATAAACTCCCTGGACTGGGAGAAGGTAACAGTTGCCTCATTTAGGCTGTGAGCTGTGACATGAGGAGAGGAAGTGTGCTTTGATGCTATTCTCATCTGGTAACAGATGAGCATAATGAGAGGCTTTTTTTTATATGTGTGCTCTCAGATCAGCCACCTTTTCCCCATCTCACCAAGCCACACTGACAGCATGCAGGTGCCTCAAGTGAGAGGTTGATCTATAAACATGTTTTCCTAACATTTTATGTTTTCATTGTCATTTACACCTGCACTGTTTCCTGTTAACTAAAGACCTGGCAGTCTTTAGTCCCACTTGTTTTGCGCGTGGTGCAACTGATGACACAGTTTGTTAGTAGAGGAATAAATCATAGAATCATAGAATGGTAAGGTTGGAAGGGACCTCAAGGATCATCCCCTCAAGGTTCCAACCCCCTGCCATAGGCAGGGACACCTCCCACTAGTACAGCTCACTCAAGGCCTCGTCCAGCCTGGCCTTGAACACCTCCAGGGAGGGAGCAGTCACAACCTCCCTGGGCAACCTGTGCCAGTGCCTCACCACCCTCACTGCAAACAACTTCCTCCTAACATCCAGTCTAAATCTCCCCTCTGCCAGTTCAAACCCATTGCCCCTTGTCCTGTTGTTGCAAGACCTTGTCAATAGTCCCTCCCCAGCCTTCCTGTAGGCCCCCTTCAGATACTGGAAGACTACTATCAAGTCCCCTTGAAGCCTTCTCTTCTCCAGGCTGCAGAGCCCCAACTCTCTCAGCCTGTCCTCATGGGAGAGCTAAAACAAACAAAGCCACCAAGAGGTACTCTGGTGATGATTATCTGGGGTAGCTAAAATAGCTTTTCTGAGGGAGGATGTTAACCTGTCAATCATGACAGCACAAAAATGGTCTTCCTGTCATTTGCACTGCTATAAAGAATGGGTTGCTCTGGGACAGCGGACATGGGCAGGATGAGTGGAGGTGAACTGGAACCAATTATGTTCCCCTTTTATGGCTTTCATTTATGGCTTTCCCTGCACTGGCTTTATTTTCTCCTGCAGGTCTGCTGGACCAGGCAGGTATCAACATGAGAAAGCTACCCAAGGAAGTGAAGGTTTATTTAATGACCAGTCCCTCAGCCCCATTCTGTGGTAAGTACCAATGAGACAAAATGAGGCAGAGGAAGTTGACCAAATAAAGCAAAATTTCTGGGGAGGCTAGATAGTTACAACCCACCAGTCCTGTCAGAATCAGCTGTTGTGGCTCAGACTGTCTGAGACACACAGCTGAAGAGCAATAACCCTACACATCTTCCCCATAAAGCCCTTTCCAACAGGCTTATTTGTGTGGGCACAGCTCTGGATTAAGACAGCCACATGGCTTTGGGGCTGAAGTAAAGGGCAGTAGAAATGCCTATCTGTTTACACTGGACTATGCAGACCTGCTCACTGTGCCTCTCATACCACAGAGACTAGTTCTTTTCCTGTGTCTGTCTAACCTTCCTGCTGGTGAGCCCAGGGAATGAGTGCTAGAGGCATTTCTTTTAGGAGTAAGTCCAACTGAAAGTACCTGCCCTCACTCCCCACATACTTTGCTCAGTCCATCACAGCCTTGTTGAGTTCCACTTGCAGAAGAAAAGAAACAAAGCCACCAGCATTGAGATCACTTTCGGCAGTAACAGCACCCAGGACACAGCGAAGATCACCATGTGAGTGACAGTGCATGCTTCTGGCTTGTTTTATCCCAGCTTTGTATGTAAGGGTGTTTGTATGAATCCAGGAATAAGCAGTAGCTTATTTCCCTGAGTGCAGTCCCTGTGTGATGAACAACTTTGCCTCTTGAGCGCCTCTGCCCTAAATGCTCTCCCATAATCAGACATGTTACCATTATTTGGTAACCCTGGTTAGGTCCACCTGTTCTCTGAGCATGCAAAGTTACTGTGGAGGCCCCAAATTTGCATACTTCTTGTGTTTCTAGGATGGTTCCTTTTCTACACCATGCCCTTGCTTAGTGCCAATTCAGACTGCAGTCACTGTCAGATAGTTATCAGGTCTGCTCTGCCAGACAGACCTGGCTACAGCAAGACCCCATCCAATAGAGATTCAAAACTGATGGACTTGGTGACTTAGATGTTTTTCTTGATGCCCAAGAGGACTGCAGCTGCAAAGAGAAGACAAGTGCATTTCTTCACAGTCAGAAAAAAATGTGTTCAGTAGCTTGTTGCCTCTCTAATATTGCAGCAGATCACTCAGGCTCCTTTGTAGGGAGGAGTCAAGAGGGCAGGGGAACAAGACTACATGTGTAGACAGACAGTTCTTTCTTGAAAGCATTCCCTTCGTCCAGATGGTATCTGAAGCAAAGGACCAGACCCAGACTCCTGTTCCACAGCTCTTACCACAAGGGATCTTCCCAGCACACAGAAGTTTCCTAGGAGGACTCACTTCCTCTTACACTTTCCTGCTGGGCTGGAAACCACAACACAGATATGCAGCTAGCACATGCTGCTGGCTGCCTCAGGAAGCAGAAGAGTCTGCTAAACAGCCTGAGCCAGCTCCCTCATACAGTTCCTCTGGTGGCCCACGCACAGTCCTTACCACTAGGCCAAAAGACTGTGACATGAAGCTCACTGTGTTACAGCTTCGGATTGCTGGCCAGGCACTGCACTTCCAATTTTGTACTCCAGCCTGGTGGAGCTCAGTCTGTTCAACCCCTCATCAGCTTGGAATTGAAGTCTGCGTTTTCCAAAGATGTAGGAGGGAGGAAATAGTAACTCCTAAGTCAAGTCAGAGCCCTTGATCTGCTCAGAAAGGTATGCAGACACTTCCTTTTGCAGTTGTCAGACACAGGGTTTGATAGGTGCCCTGTGGGAGGCATGTGAGCACTGGAGAGAAAGGCTGCCTGGGGAAGTGAGACAAGCAGGCAATCCCCAGGCTTTGCTGTACCCTTGTTTTAATGAGACAGTAGAGTTATGGCAGGGTAACCTATCCAGAGATACCCTTGCCCTGGGTGAACAGCAGCTGTGTTTCATTTCAGTGCCTTCCTAAGAAGCACAAGGTTAAGCTGAAAAGTTTGCAATAACCCTACAGAGTTGAGAGCATAAACCATAGCATACAACCTTCAATACACACACTAACAAACTTCCACACTTTAAGCAAAGCTCAGCCCTCCGGTGCAGTCAAGCTCAGAGTGTTAAGTGGGCATCTAATTTAAACTTCCCCTGGTGCAACTTGAGGCCATTTCCTCTCACCATACCACTCGTTAATAGGCTCCAATATCCTATCTCCAGTCTCAGGGAGTTGTAGAGAGTGAGATCTCCTCTCAGCCTCCTTTTCTCCAGACTGAACAATCCCAGTTCCCTCAGCCACTCCTCACAAGACCTGTTCTCCATACTCTTCATCAGATTTGTTGCCCTTCTCTGGACCAATGTCTTGCAGTGACGCCCAAAATTGAACCCAGTACTCAAGGTGTGGCCTCACCTGTGCTGACTCCAGGGGTACAATCACCTCCCTAGTCCTGCTGGCCACTCTATATTTGATGCAGACCCAAATATTCTTTGCCTTTTTGGCCACCTGGACATGCACTGGCTTACGTTCAGCTGGCTGTTGATCAAAACATGCAACACCTCACCTCCCCAAAATTCTGGTTAACAGAATTGTAGATGCTTCCTGACCCTTTTGTCACCTGTTTCCTTTCCCTATCATCACATTTTCCATCAGGCAGTCACCTAAATGCTTCTGGGGTTGCACTGAGTCAGCAACACACATATTCTGTATGAGCACAAGGAAATCAATGATCTGCAGAGTTTTAGAGGTGCCAAGTAGATCAAGCATAAAAAGGTTCATTAGATGGACTCCACAGAAGGGAGGTGGTTGCCCACCTATGTAAAATTTCTGGGCAGCACTCTGCCATAGCATACAACCAACTGGGCTCTGGCTGTTGCCTGTTTAACAAACTTCTGGCATGTCCTAAGTTCACGTCACCTGGGAGCATCAGGACATACAAACATCCCTCCCTCCAAGCATCCCACCTTCAACACGGTGAACCTTCATCTGGGTTGATGAAAAGCTCAACATGAGCCTGCAGTGTGCACATGCAGCCCAGACAGCAACTGAGCCCTGGGCTGCATCAAGAACAGTGTGGCCAGCAGGGCAAGGGAGGGGATTCTGCCCCTTTACTCTGCTCTTGTCAGACCCCACCTGGAGTACTGTGTGCAGTTCTGGAGCCCTCAGCACAGGAAGGACATGGAAGTGTTGGAGCGGGTCCAGAGGAGGGCCACAAAGATGATCAGAGGGCTGGAGCAGCTCTGCTATGAGGACAGGCTGAGAGAGTTGGGGCTCTGCAGCCTGGAGAAGAGAAGGCTTCCAGGAGACCTGATAGTAGCCTTCCAGTATCTGAAGGGGGCCTACAGGAAGGCTGGGGAGGGACTGTTGACAAGGTCTTGCAATGCCAGGACAAGGGGCAATGGGTCTGAACTGGCAGAGGGGAGATTTAGACTGGATGTTAGGAGGAAGTTCTTTACAGTGAGGGTGGGTCCTGTTGCCAGTTCAAGGCCAGGTTGGACAAGGCCTTGAGTGAGCTGTACTAGTGGGAGGTGTCCCTGCCTATGGCAGGGGGTTGGAACTGGATGATCCTTGAGGTCCCTTCCTACCTTGCCATTCTATGATTCTATGGTCAAAAGCAAGTACCTAGAGGAGAGTATAAAAAAGACATTGTAAGAATGTGCCAATATGTCTCCAAATTGTTTCCCCGTGTCTGACTAATTACATTTTGGGGACTTCCAGGGCCAAAGGAGATGTTTGTCTTTATTAGTTTTTGTCTTCCAAGAACTTGTCCAGTCCCCTTCTCATGACTTGTGCAGTCGTGTAAACTTTCTAGCATCCACATCAAGGATCTTAACAGCTTAAAAGGAATGAAATTTCATGCTGTGTGCAATCTTTTTCAACCTGCCACCTCTTAGCTTTCTTTGATGACCCCCTAGTTCATGTACTGGAAGAAATGGTGAATGCTATCCCTGCCACTCATGATATCATAGCTATTGACCTATCTGCTACTTATCTGTAGCAATCTGAGCAGTGTTTCAATCTGTATACAACAGCAAAAAGAGTTATTGTAACTGTGTAATGGAAGAATATTTAATATTCCTAACTGGAGAATCTTGAGAAGATCGAGAGGAGATCTGGTCAATGTTTACCAATATCTGAGCAGTGGGTGTCAAGGGGATGGGGCTGATCTCTTCAGTGGTGCACAGTGATAAGACAAGGAATAATGGATGCAAACTTGAACATAGAAGGTTTCACCTCAACATGAGGAGAAACTTCTTTACAGTGAGGGTGATGGAGGACTGGAACAGGCTGCCCAGGGGAGTTGTGGAGTCTCCCCTTGAAACTTTCAAAACCTGCCTGGATGCATTCCTGTGCAGACTACCCTGGGTGATCCTGCTTTTGGCAGGGGAGTTGGACTTGATCTCTGGAGGTCCCTTCCAACCTCCAGCATCCTGTGATTCTGAGAGATAAATCATGAAAAGACAGCCAATAAGACTTCAATGCAATGCCCTGTTTTGACAGATGAGTCTTCTCACTCCATTATGGGAGGGCTTCATGATAATACTTCATGTTCCCCCAGTATTTCAGCACACCTGCTTACAGCCTGCATGTGCAGGTTAATTGAATATTCTCCCTCAAATCTCTCACCCTGCCTTGCAGACCTAAGCACCAGGAGATGGGTAAACGGCTGCTGGCCCACAGAGCTCCCCTCTGCCAGATAACCAGCGTGACTCTGAAGTACCTCCCCAAGAATCACTTTTGGAAGAAGGACGAGACGTTCATTGTTGGCAAGTTCTGTGCAGCCCCACTGCCTCTTGATAGCAAGTAAGTCACAGGGGTATCTTACAGAGGTCCACTGAGCCTGTGAAAGCAGTGCATTCTCCCTTGTGTTTAGACAAACACATAAAGAGGTCTCTCTCATCACCTGTCAATAATTTTCTACCTGTGAGGGAGAATCTAACGAGGTAGTTTTCTAGGAGTTTTCTACAATTCTTCCCTCAGGATAAAGGCTTTGTGCCACAGAAGGAGAATGCCTGCCACCCACATCACATAGAATGGTAAGGTTGGAAGGGACCTCAAGGATCAGCTAGTTCCAACCCCCTGCCATAGGCAGGGACACCTCCCACTAGCACAGGTTACTCAAGGCCTCCTCCAACCTGGCCTTCAACACCTCCTGGGAGGGAGCAGCCACAGCCTCCCTGGGCAACCTGTGCCAGTGTCTCACCACCCTCACTGGAAAGAACTTCTTCCTGACATCCAGTCTAAATCTCCCCTCTGCCAGTTCAAACCCATTGCCCCTTGTCCTGGCATTGCATGACCTTGTCAATAGTCCCTCCCCAGCCTTCCTGTAGGCCCCCTTCAGATACTGGAAGGTTACTCTAAGGTCTCCTAGAAGCCTTCTCCTCTCCAGGCTGCAGAGCCCCAACTCTCTCAGCCTGTCTTCATAGCAGAGCTGCTGCAGCCCTCTGAGCATCTTCATGGCCTCCTCTGGACCCGCTCCAACACTTCCATGTCCTTCCTGTGCTGAGGGCTCCAGAACTGCACACAGGACTCCAGGTGGGGTCTGAGGAGAGCAGAGTAAAGGGGCAGAATCCCCTCCCTTGCCCTGCTGGCCACACGGCTCTTGATGCAGCCCAGGACTCAGTTGCTGTCTGGGCTGCATGTGCACACTGCAGGCTCATGTTGAGCTTTTCATCAACCCAGACTCCAAGGTCCTTTTCCTCAGGGCTGCTCTCCAGCCACCTCTCCATCACCTTGAAGATGTTTAAGTCACAAACCCTGGCAAAAGCTTATACCAACTAGAATCTGTTCCTTCTGTCCTTGCTTGCTCTCTCCATCTTCCTCCTCTCTACAATAGGTCCCCATCTGAAAGATGACAGACAAACATTTTTCAGGATAAGAAAACAGAAAACTAGTAATGAATTTCTGCTTCCTATACTGCACAGATTTATAATGTACTATGGCTAAAATCAACCATTTTGGCACTTTATAGGGTAACCATCATAAATTAAGTGTCTTCAGCCATAATTACCCTACCTAGAGAAAAAACAGTCTAGTTCTTCTCATCCTGAGAGAGGTAACAGTCTTCTCCATAATACAATATTCATGTGAGGAGTTTTGCACATCCAAAGTTCTTGCAGGCAGGGAAAAATAGCTGGAGATATATACTGATACATTAAACTCTGTCCATGTTGCTTCTGAGTTGGCTCTTACAATGGTTCCAGGTTGAAGCACGCTAGTGCTAGGGTATTTCAAAGCAGGGGAAATCAGAAGGCCACATTCAGATGGGCAGTAAGGAGACTCAAGCACAAGGCAGTAAAAACATATCCAGTAACCCCAGATGGGGCGGGGAACGACGACGGAAGAGGCATTCTTACGGTAGATCATGGCACTCCCTGGAGCATAACCATAACACTCCAACCTTGGGATGGATGTGCAGATACATGTTTTTTTATCACTTACAAATGGAGCAGCAGGGCACATTGCTAACCTGAACACCTGGAAGCACTGGATTTTGCTTTGATGGGGGTAGAAAGCTGTAGGGTTGCAGAGGTTCACAACTATACTCTTGCCACTGAAGTGGGAGTGGTCAGAGCAACAATGGTACTGCTAGGAGAAGGCAGTGGAAAGGTGAAGGGCACAACCCCATATGCACCCTTCAGCCAATGTGCCCCAGTAAGAGCAGAGCATCCTGTTCATCATACCTTGGTCAAGGCAACACATGGTCCATCAGCAGCTTGCCTCTGTGTTGGGATATGAACCTCCACCTGCTAATGCCCAGCCTGCCTCCTTGTGCTCTTCCTACAGTCGGACAATGTCATGCCTGCCCTGGAACCTCACCCTCCCTGGCAACACAGACATCTCCTACGAGCTACCCACTCCCTGTGTCTAGCACTCCCTTCAGAGCATACAGGCATGCTCAAAACTGGAAAGAAGCCCACCTGTACCTATTGCTGTTCTCTGCTCATAGATGATATTTTCACCATAAAGCCAGGTGGGTTATTTACTTCTCGCATTAGGGACAAGAATGTCAAGGAAAAGAAACGTGCAGCAGATTGGTGAGTACAAGGTTGACTGATTAGAGCAAGACCTCTCAGTTAAAAGACTGGATTGGGACTTTTATCTCACAGGTTCTGTACCCAGCTCTGAATGTGAGTCATTTAACCTCCAGATTTGGATTTGTATTAAAGGAGAAGATAATATCTCTCCTTACAACAAGAACAGTAGGATGGTTCACATTAACATGTCCTGAGATTTTCATATTAAAGGTGAGATGTATTATTTTTCCTCAGCAAGGGGAACCTTTTTGCTTCTATGAGTCTGTGAAGTCTCGTGGTTCAAGCTTGGTGCAGGAAGGAGTCATTCTTAGCCAACATTCCAAATGGAAACTCACTGGTTCCTTCTATAGGATGCTTTCAGAATGAGACCCTATTCATGTTAGTATTTCTGCTAAGTAATCACAATGGATCTCCTTCCCTGACTGGCCTGGAGAAGCTCTTCTGCCTCTTGGCTTGTTCTGTTTGAAGCTCACAAAGGGAAACAGACACCAGGAGCATGGCAGTTTGTCTTGCATCCAGTTTTGCACTGCTTTGATGACCTACGTAGAATAGAAGGTAACAGGAGGAGGATGGAAGGTTGTAACTACAGGGCCACCTAGCACAAACTAGTCCCAGCAACTCAGCATAGCCTTTCAGACCTGGAAAAGTAGTCATGGTCTGGACAGAACCAATGAAAGATTACAGTATGAGATGCATATCCATAGATACAGCCCTCATTCACTCACACATTTCCCACCACCTTGATGCATACACAAACTGAAGCAGAGACAGGTCATTCATGACCTCTGCTTACAAGCTACATCTTCCATACACCATTTTCTCTGGGCTCCTGAACTGGCTTTACTGGGTGACAGAGAAGTCACCAGGCACAGTATGGCCAGTATGGATGACTATGCTAAAGGCATTTCTGCCATGAAGAAGCCTCAGTCACTTGGCATAAGCTGTCACTACTGCGCCAGTAGACAGTGTCACTGCAGTTAGCTCCTGCTTTTACCTCACATCCAGGCTTTTGGGTTCTGCTATATGGCTGTTTAGAAGGCAAACTAACAAACATCAGCTCTAGCATACACTTAGGACAGGGTTAGAACTGGGCTCTGACAACCTGACAGAGATCTGTGTTAGTTCATGCCATGACTGAAGATTCAAGGGACCTTCCTGTTGAAGACTGGAGTCTAACCTCAGCAGGCACCTGTGAAGGGCAGTGTATAATCCAGCCCAGCCTGGTCCACTAATCCAGGGAGATGTATGAAGCACTATGACAGATGGATGCAGTTTTATTGGACAGCCCAGTTCCTTTGCAGAAGGAAGCCCAGCACCCCTCCTGCTAATTTGCTAGAGGTGTTTCCTAGCTGTGAAGGGCAGTGGGGTCATGCTGAAGCAAGAATGCAGCAGCAGAGCACTGTGACAACCATTACAGGATGATCCCCAGATCTGGGGTAGACCTATCCTCCTGCCCTGGGATGACAGCAAAGGGGAACAGTGTGAGGAGCTGCATACACCATGGATCCCTCATACACACTTCAGAGGCCTCTCCAGCCCTCAGCAAGAGTGCCAGATACCAAGGGTGCAGATCTCACTCGGATGAGATTTGCAGGACATGCCAAACTGGTCTGTGAGACACAGCCCCTCTTGGCAGCACAAGGAAGGTAGGGCTGCCTCCACCAGCCCAAGGCTGACACACAGCCAGCCCACCACACATAGAATGGACATGCCCCTGCTTGTCTGTGCCAAGTGGCCCTGAAGAATGCCCTGCCCTGTGCGTGCTGATGGAGGGACTGATGCTCCCTGCTCCTTCCCTGGCTAGCTGCCCTGGAGGCACTCCTATCCTCATCACCCAGCTTGATTGCACCAGGCTCTGTGGAGCAGAGGATTCCTCCAGTACTGCCATCTCCAATTCCCTGACAGAGGACATGTCTGGGGCAGCTCATCAGCCAAAGTCCATTGCAGCTGAACTTAGATGAAAACAGTGCAGAGATGAAAGGCCTCTTCCAAGATATTACTGCACTTTTTCCTGCCAGTGGCTGCTCTCCCCAGAGACATTTTGTATTCACTCATTTTGTCACTCATTATTTGCATGCTGAGGCCATTCCCCACTGGAGACAAGAAAAACCAAACCAAAAACAAAACAAAACAAACAAACAAAAAGAGGCAGCTGAGGCTTTCCTTCTTGTCTACACCTGCTCCTAGTCCAAATTCCTCCCCTTTCTTATTCCACATGAATCAACTCAACCAACCCACCTTTCACCAGAAGCGTTTCTTCTTTGAGAAGTGGTGCTTATCATAAATGGGAAATTCTCACCCCCTAGAAAAGTAATTTCTGCTCTTACTAGAGTGGATGCCCAGTGAGATCCATAGTATCAAATCTCCATATCATGCTCTCTGGTGGAAGCTCATTACTAAAAGTTGTCAGGCAGCCCATTTCCCCCTGCCCTTTCCCCTCCATGCCTTCAGATTGCTTCAAACCTTTAAAACAGTGTTATCTCAACCTCCAAATCTTCGAACACCAGTAGCTTTATCTCTGACTTTAATGAGAAACATTAAGTCAAGGGGAACACAGATTCTGTGAGCAGGCTAGCATCACTTGCAGCTGCATCGATGTACCTTGGTATCAGAGCTGCTGACACCCCTCAGAGAGAGGCAGGACTGGAGAACAAACTGTGGAAGCTCACCAGGGCAGGCAGCTCTGGTGAACAACTATAGGGTGGGAGGTGCTGGAGTGTGACACGGCAGTCTCACGCATGTGCTTCATGTGCTCCTGAGTGTACACGTCTGCATGCAGACCTTGCAGTGTCTGCTAAAGAGTGTCTCTGGTCAGAAACCTGTGTGAGCATACACTCCCTTGGAGGGCTTCAGGATCCAAACAGCTTGTGGTTCCCTAGAGTTCAGGGGTCTGGGTGGGAGCCAGAGGGGCTTGTCCTTTGCAGAGAGGGTGGGGAGAACTCCAGAGAACGTTTCCAGAGGCTGCAGAAGGAAGACAGTGCAGGAGGGAGGAAAATGAGAGGAAGGGTGGGAGGAGAGAAAAAAGAGAGAGCACCATTATTATTACAGGAATAATTCTTACTTCCAAACTTCGAACATACAAACTCATGGAGACCATCTCCTGCCCTTCTCCCCTCTTAAATTAGCATGCAAAACTATGTAATGAATCAGAAAATGGGGTCATACACCCAGCCTGAGAGAGATCAAAGCCAAACCCCTCCAAAGCACCTTCTGTGATGTCACTGAAAAAAAACTTTCAAAGCAGTGGAAAATGATTCCTACTAATTTAGATAGCAGGCTACGGACTATCAAGCATCCATCCATCCACTCTCTGCACCAAACAGAAAGCCAGCCCCAAGATGAACTGCACTAAACTAAGCAACAGCTCCACATTTTGCAAAAAAACTAGCAACAAACTAGACCAAATGTGATATGAAAAAAGGGAAAAGCAGGTGGCTTTTGGTTGTTTGAATTCCCATGGAAGGAATCAGGGCTTCATTTACTCTAGAGCATCAAGCAGCACACAAGTTCAAGCAATTTTTTTGAACAGGGGCTTTGAGCCTGTCTCTTTTAAACAGGCAGCCTATTAGTTATTGCAACCTCTGTCTCCCCTCAGAGGAAGAATGTGCTTTCAGTGGGATATCAGAGAGGAAGAACGTGCTCATCAGTGGGATATCAGGCTATGTCTTGCTCATAAGCAGACTAGAATTTCTTTCCAAAAAACTAGATGGACTATAAGAATAGTAGGCCAATGTATCTCCCAGGAATATTTTCTTCTGCATGAGTTTTGAAGCACTCTGGCCCTCCTGCACTTTGGTATTGCAAGGTGGCTGTTACAGTGACAGAAAATGAAGGAATGAAATCCATAGAAACACTTCAGCACAGGGCATTTAGAGAGCTGAAAGGTAGATTTATCCTGCTTGGAAGCTGCTGGGAGTGAGATGAAAACACAGACCATGGAAAAAAAACCCAGAGGAGCTCTGGCCTCTGGGACCACAGCTGTCACTTACTTCAAGCAATAACACTACAGGGAATATCATGGAAGTTTTTGTCAGGGAGGTTTTCATCACTCCCAAGGGAAAAATTTTGGAGGTGCTTTCTGTGGGTCAGAAGCACTCCTCAGATCATCTGCTGAGCTGTGACAAGTGCCTGACCAGAAAGGACACCTGCAGTCCTTCTGCACCACAGATTTTTGTGGTTAAGTGTTGAAATCGCTGTGGAATACTGTGGACATGGGACAATCGCTCTTGTGCTCCTGGGATGTGATGGGATTAGGATCCCCAAGTGGTGAGCAGAATAACAAGGAAGTGCTCACTCCGCTCTCACGAATACACTAAACAGAGTTTGTGTTTCCTTGTCTAAGTACTTTGAAGTACCACACTATCTCCAGAATGACAGACAAGGAAGGGCACCCTCCTCTCCCGCCCCAAATACCAACCTCTGAAACATTTGGGCTTTTATCACAGGTGTAAGATGTTTAAAAGTCATTTGGATGTGGTGGTTGAGGGTATGGTTTAAGGGTGAACCTTGTAGAGTAGGGATATGGTTGGACTTGATGATCCTGAGGGTCTTTTCCCACCAAAATGTTTCTGTGATTCTGTGACTCATGCCAGAAGTCCGTTTGTTCTGCTTCATGCTCCCTGCCAGTGAATCCACACCCCCAGCATGTGCGGCCCAGAAGCAGACCCAAATGAGCGCAAGGAAGACTGGGGGAAAGATGTTCAAGGATGCCTGCTGGAAGACAGTATCCTCAGCTGTAACTCAGCCCTACAAGTTCCCCCCTGCCACACAGACCCTGCTGGGACACATGGAGTGGTCAGCTCTAATATAGGAAGCTGAGTCCCAAGCTTAGTGTATGGCAGCTGGATGCCAGAAAGCAGCTATTATGTGGTTGCAGCAGGAATGCACATTTCAAGGTCTGCAGCTGGTGTGCGGCAGCTGCTGTGCAGTGGCTGGCTAAAAGTAGCTCAGTGTGGAATTTGTCTCTTGGCCCCTTGGATCTGAATTTCAAGCACAATCACCCTCCTGTCTATTTCTGTTTGCCTGCTGTTACTCCTCTGCCCAAATATCCACCAGGCCTGGGAATTTTTCCCTTGCAGGGTAAGGAGTTGGGATCTCCTTTGTGCTTACCAGAAAGCAGTTTGGGGCATGTCAAAACAACATGTAGCCTGTCAGTCTATCCAGGATAATTGGGATCAAGAGCTACACCACACAAGACAATCTTTTCAAAAACAAGACCAGGGGAATCAAAAGCAAGGACAGAGCAAAAGCAGGGATAAGCTGTGGTGGGCAGACAGAGAAAGGACTCTCAGATTTCTACGCCTGCCAAGACTGAGCGTTTGCAGAGTATACAGCAGCTACTTGCTATCAGTCCACTGTAAGCCCTGGAGCTCTGTCTAGACCCGTCAGCATCTCCTGGGTTACGTGCTCTCTCACTTGCAGACATCTTCCTCAGCTCTACACCAGAACATCTCCAGGCATAGGTATTCAAAAAGCACCTGCAGACATGGCACTTTGGGACATGGTTCAGTGGGCATGGTGGTGTCGGATTAATGGTTGGACTTGAAGATCTTGGAGGTCTTTTCCAAACCTAATGCCTATGACGTATATCAAGCCTTTGTCTCTGTGGGCACTCTTATACCACCCATCAGCTGGGGCAGTGTTTCAGTTTCTCTGCCTCTCCTAAGGGGTAGACAGAGGACAGGGCAGGACAGAGCTTCTTATGGTGAGGTTACCAGCCCTTCTACTTCATAGTGTTGCTCGTGCCTGGAGCCAGGCCTCTACTCTCCTACTTTTCCTTAAGAAAAATCACATGGCTTGAACTAACCTCCTGTGATTCCTTGGGGTAGCAGGCAAAAAAAATGTTGTGGAGGAGCAAACCCATGGCAAATGAGTGCAAGAGGCTGGGGACCACTGCTCTGCCTGCACAGCTGCATCACAGGAAGGACTTGCTTCCGTGAGTGGGTACTTACGCGGGGGTCCCACAAAGGGTGAGGCGTGCCCATGCCAGGAGTGCCCTCACTTCATATACTCCCCTTCGCTCACATAGTCCATAAAAGACCCCGGCAACTCAGAAAAATCTTCCAAGACAAGACTGGTGGAGTCCTCACCCAGCAGTTCACTGTCAGGCCGGGATGCCCGGGGGCGTGGAGCTGGCATTGGTGGTGGTGGTGGTGGCTGCAGAGGGGGCTCAGAGGCACCAGCCTGGCCACAAGCAGGCGGCAGCTCCTCGCAGTCCTCTGACTCCCCGTCAGAGGAGGCTGGCCCAAGGACATGGTAAAGGCTGGGCAAGCGGATGTCGAAGCGAAGGCCAAACTTGGCAAACAGCTTCTCGTTGAGGGAGTAAAGCTTCTCTGAGATGTCATAACCCAGGTGAGAGGAGAAGAGCCGAGCGATGTAGCGGTCCTTCCTCAGGAGGAAATACAGCTTCTTCCTTGGCCAGGTGATGAAGCTGCAGTCAGTCTCGGCTGTCAGTGTAACCTGTGGGGCAGGGAGGGAGCAGAATAAGCCCCACCACTATAGCAGGGATCACCCACTGTGGGGCTGCGTGCTTCTCTTCAGCCAAGTTCCCCAGCCCCTTTGATGCCTGCTGTCCTTGGAGACAGCAGGGCTGGAGAGATGGCTCGTCCAAGCCATGTGACTGGATAAATCCTGACCAGGCTCTGCTTCCTCTCTCCAGGAAGACAGAGGCCAGGCTATCCTATGCAACTAGTGCCATGCCCTTGCTTAACCTAGCCACTTCACTAGCTACATTTCACTCTTGCTTTCAGGTGATGCTCCCTGTTGACACCTACCTGATGCAGCTGAAATGGAGCAGGGTAGCACAGATGTCATTATTCCTCTACAGAAATGTTACAGAGGGGGGAAATTTCTGGATGTCGATCCATTCCAAGCCATTAGTAGGTAGACCTGCGGCACACTGCCAGCCTGTCTGGCAGCTGGGTTGTACAACCTCTGCTCCAAGAAAGCTCTGGTTGTGGAAAGGGGCACCTGGAAGACTTGCACAGTCACCCTGCACCAGAGGGGCATTTGGTCTTACCAGCTCTGCTGGGCAATGTGAGGCTCAATGGCCTTGAAGGATAGATGGCACAGTTCATTGAGAGAGGAAATCAAAAGGTTTTACTGAATTTGTGTGCAGGCAGGAAACTCACTTGAGGTTTTATTGGATTGATTTTAAAGGACATTTCATTTTGCTTTGATTTTTGCCAAGGAGAACAGAGACTTTTTCCCCCTAACTGTAAGACCAGACTAATTACTAATAAAAAAGACATGAGTATATATTGTAACATATAACCATGCTGGGCAGCGATGGAAGGGTCACACTGCTTTAGGCCACAGGAGAACATCCAAGTGTAATGGAGACACTGGTATGTGAATAAGGCACCAGAGCCAAAATATCCCGGGGGCTCCCTTTCACTCTATATCCAGGGGTCTCCTTGGCCAGCCACCATGGCAGAGGGCCACTGGGAAGCTGAGCATGGCTTGGTTGCATGTGTGTGTCCTTGGGCTTGATATTTAATGCCTCTGCGATGCAAGCAGCTGCCTTATGAAAGAAATATAGGAGATAAAACCTGAAAACTTTCCCAAGCCACAGGGAGCAAGAGGAAAGGCTCCACGGAAATCAAAATGGCCAGAATCTCATTTTTCTAACCAACTTCTGGCACAGCAATCAAAAGCTTCTGCTTCTTGTGAGGCACTAAGTGAGATGTATGAAAAAAACCTGCCTCCTAACCAGGACAGCAGGACAGATTTCACTCATTAATACTCTGGCACAAGTGCTCTGGCAATGACAGAGTCCATAATTCATTCTTCTAGGTGAAAGTGCCAGCCACGAAACCCAACTCCTTCAGGCACTGGGAGCCAGCAGTCCTGTGGGAAGAAGACACAGCTAAACCAGAAAGCTGAAGGAAATTAGCTCTCCTTACAGACTGAGTAATGGTTCTGCCTTTTTATGGTGGGCTCAGGACTGAAAAAGGGAAAACCTGGGCAAAAAGTGTTCTATGCCCTCCTCCAGTGAAGTCCCTGAGTCAAACACATGCTTTTTTAACCAAAGTATTGCTATGCTAAGAATAAGGTTGAGAGATGTGCCACAGAGTTTTATTGATTACTCAGGTTAAGGGGGACTAATGGGTTAAACAGCTGCCAAAAGCACATCACCATGACTAAACATAGCCATCAAGAACTTGGATTGGTCAAGTCTCACCTGCTAAATGCTGGTCTCAAGAAGGCTGCTGCTTCTTCATGCTCCTCAGAAGCATACAAGGGGCTTAGGCACTTCCAGAACCTGGCTGCAGCCCCCCACCACTATGGGACTCCAACTCCCTATCCCGATGCGAGGTGCAGATGACCTTCCTGACCAGCCATGTCTCACAGAGCAGGAGAGAGACCCAGTGTATGGTGCTGGCAGCCAGCAGCTTGCTCCCAAACTGCCTCGTGTACCACAGATAAAGACACTCAGGAAACCTGGGAACATTCAGTTCCACAGAAATTAGCCCAGAAAACACTGCAGGTCTCTTTGCAGGTTGCATGCCACCCAGATGCCCATTTCCCTGCCAGGAGCACCAGGTGGGCATTGTTGTCTCCACTTGATTCGTGGGCAAATACAGTCCAAGAGCTCACAGCAATTTGCTGCTGGGCTATAACCCTGTGCAAGACATGAGATCCCCCACACCTATCACAGTCACGCTGTTGCTGCCCTCTCTACCCCAGTATCTCTGTGCAAAATCTCTGTTTCTCCTCAAAAGCTGTATGCAGCCCTGTGCCATAGTCACAGGCTCAGCCATCTCCTGCAACTGTTCCTCTTGCAAGACTGTGATCACTGGCAATGGAATAGCTTTCAGGAGTGGTCACCATGACCCCATCATACATGGGCAAAACTCAGAGCCAAGGAAAGCAGATTCAGAGCGCTGCTTTGGTTTAACCAAGTCTGAATGTGGCTGCCCTTATGAGAAAGCATCGTCATTCACCCATGATTACCCCATGCTCCCAAGGCATTAGCAAAATCTCTCCTTGCATGCCTTAACTGACGTATTCTAGATTAACATCCGAAGAAAGATTGAGAGAGTTTGGTTTGTTCAGCCTTGAGAAGACTTAGGGGAGACCTCATTATCATGTATCAGTACATGTAGCATGGCTACCAAGAAGATGGTGACTCCCTCTTTACAGGGAATCACATGGCAAGAGGCAATGGGTCCAAGTTGCTCCCAAAGAGATTCCAACTGGACTCCAGAAGAAAATTTTTCACCATGATAGCAGTGAGACATTGGAATAATATCCCAAAGGAAATAGTAGATTCCCCTACACTGGAAAGTTTTAAGACTTAGCTTGACAGAGTGCTGCACCATCTCATTTAAACTACACTATTACCTAGAAAGGTTGGACCAGATGATCCTTGGGGTCCCTTCCAACCTGGCATTATGTGGTTCTATGACATCTTGACGAGGAGCAGCCCGCCCTGGGATGTGTTAAAGGCAGAGAGATGTGGTCTTAAATAATCTCCAGTAAGAAAGCCAAACAAATATAGCAGGGTGTTGACAGCAAGAGCAAAACCCTCTCAGTTGCTGCATGTAAGAATCGGTCTGGCCTCTCAGCAAGGGATTCTTCTGCTCAGAAAGGACCATATTTGGGTGTGAATCATCCTTTCTGTGAATCAGCCTAAACACATCACCATCAGAAACTTCTGTGAGGAAGTTCTATGAGGATATTTATGGATTTACATCACCACTGCATATTGCCATGGCTGCCACCCTGATGCTGGAACAATAGGCTCTGCTAGCAGTGTGCAAGGCAAATGCACCATTGCAAGTACTGGGGAATACTGCAATGGAAAGGGGCCAGCAATCCCACAGCTCATTTCCCTGCTAAATGGGAAGGAGCACCGGGCTCCCCACTAGCAGCTATAATCAGACCACATACTGAGGTCTTCAGAGGAAGGCAGGAAAACAAAGCTTCCAGCTGATCACACCGTATTGTGCTAGCTAAACCACAAGGAAGGGGAGCAAAGTATTCCTAATTAGCTTTGAACAGCACAATGAGCCCACTCCTTCCCCTTCTCAGACATGGCTGTGAAGGGTTACCTGGAAAGTTCCTTCCTCAGAGGGTCGCAGTGACTCCCATTCTGGAGAGTCCAGGAACTGGTATGGAAAGACATAGTGAAGGAATTGTCCGTCCTGGCTCACTCGGATCCTGTGGAGAGGACGGAGGAGACACACAGCGTAAGCCACAAAGCAGAGGGCACATGACACTGATCGGCGCACCCAGCGTACAGGCAGCTGATCTAACCTGGGAGGAAAGGACTTCTCCTCTCACAGATGTCTCATACCCTCTCTGGGACAGCTGCAGATGCTCCAGTTTACGAGGCTGTCTCTTCTTTCTTTGTGAGAAATGCTCTTTGCTGCCACTTTCCTATATTCCATCTGTTTTCTGTCCCTGCTACAAAGCAAGCCCTCATAGGTGCAATGCTTGGCCTAAAACCAGGACTTCTCAGTCCACAAGACTGCTGCTGCTTTTCAGGTACTTCTAAGACAACCTGGAGTTCTCTGTACTTCCATCTTCTTCCTGTCCCCAGGGTTGCACAAGGGCATTCCCTGCCTGAATGCTGGAAAGCTGTTACACCCGGAATCCCCTAAAATGACATTGGTTATCGCTCCTGACACACCACGCTGCAAGCTCATAGTTTGCTGCACACAAGTGTCTCGTGGCCTCCCAAGTACCCCTTTCCCCTACTTTTGCTACAACTGCCTGCTGATGTCAAGGCCAAACTTGCACCCGGCTCTGCTGTGGGTGCAGAGGAGGAGAGCCACACAGCCTTGGGGCAATGGCTGGGCACTCTGGAGCTCTGTTCAGAGCTCTGCAACTCCAGACCTGGGGTCTCTTGCTTGCCTGCTGTCATGTTTAGTCTGAGAAGAGGAAACTGAGGGGAGACCTTCTCTATAATTCCCTGAAAGAGGTTGGAGTGAGATGGGGGTTGCTCTCTTCTTCCTAAGAAGTGATAGGACAAGAGGAAACACCCTCAAGTTGTACCAGGGGAGGTTTAGTTTAGGTATTAGAAGAAGCTTCCTTAGGTCTAGGTTCTCAAACACTCTAATAGGCTCCTTAGGGAGATGGCAGATGCAGAGATGTGAAGCTGAGAGACATGGTTTAGCACCAGACTTGGCAGAGTTAGGTAACAGTTGGACTTGATGATCTCAAAGGTCTTTTCCAGCCCAAACGATTCTATGATGCTATGATCCTATCAATTCTTGTTTTCAGGAGTTACAAGTCTCAGTTCACTGCTGGCTTCCAGTCAGCTGGGACTGCTGCCTGAAAAGGTGAGGGATCGCAAGGCAGACTTCATGATCTGGGTGTATTGTGCATTTCCAAGCTCCCCTTGTCTTGCTGTTGTTTAGTCTAAGAGGAGGCACCATAATAGCAGCAATACTCTGCTGAGTCAGCAAGGACCTCACAAGGCAATAGAATGTGTACCAAAAAAAGCAAATCCAATCCCACCTCCATAGAGCATCCTATAAGAGCCAAGGTACATACTCACCACTGCAAAAGAGAGCAGGACAACTATCCCACTTCACTCACTCATGCAGTGCTTGCTGTCTGTTGTGGCACTCTGATGCTGCTTCATGGGCAGGAGACTATCCAGTGCAGAGTAAGACAACACAGACTCTTCCCTGCTAACATTATTTGCAGACATGGGAAATTTCAAAGCAAGCTGCTCAGCACAGATGTTTGGCAAGGGGAAAAACACCCGATGGAAACACAAATACCCAGCTTCCTCTCAGTGCTTTGCCATTCAGCACTGGCCAGTGGTCCCAGGATGCTCTTAACACATCCTAGAAAAGGGACAAACATCTAGGTAGGACACACCCCCTCACTTTCACCAGAGAGGGTGGGCCACCGAAGGAAAGCACGAGCTGCTGGTCATGGTGTTTATCTTGCCAAAGAAAAATCCTTGTAAGAAAACTCTACAGCTCAGCTGAGACAGCTCTCAGCACTACTTCCATTTACAGATTGTCCTTTCCCTCCCTCCCTTGACATTAGTGCCAAGTCCCTGACAGCAGATGGGAAGCCAACATCAAAACTCTTTGTATGCAATTGAATTTTGCCCATCATTACAAGATAATAGCAGATCACAGGATCTGAGGTGAACAAATATCAGTACTTCATGAGCATAGTTCACTCAATAATCCACTCCAGCAAATGTGCATGGCTTGCCATGCAGTCAGCTGTGACTACCTAGAGGTCCCTGAGGTCCTGTGTGGTCATCCAGAGGAAAGAACATCGTGAATACTTAAGAGCATAGCAAAAGAAAGAGACTTGATGCAATGGGCATCCAGCAACAAGTGACAGGATGAGAGGAAATGGCCTCAAGTTGCACCAGGGGAGTTTTTTCAGGAAGAAACTTCTTCATCAAAATGCTTCTCAAACCCTGGAATAAGCTCCCAAGGGAAGTGGTTGAATCCACATCCCTGGAGGTGTTTAAAGATGCAGAGATGTGATGCTGACATGCTGGTGTGCTGGAGACATGGTTTAGCACCAGACTTAGTAAGTTAGATAATGGTTGGACCTCATGATGTTAAAGGTCTTTTCTGACCAAAATGATTCTACGAGACGATCCACCACAGAAGAGTGCTCTCTCTTCTGATGGAATAACTCTCAAAGTGAAAAGTTTCAGAACCCAGAGGGCCAAAGTATTGGGAACAGGGGCGGAATCTATCCCTGAAAACTGCTGGATAGGGGGAGCTGGTGAACTTCAGACTTGGTGTACTCAGTGCACAGCCATTCACAATGCAGAGGTGTGTCTGGTACCCCCAGAGATTGGAGGTCCAGAGACACACACTTCCTGCTTTGAGAAACTCTCTCTCATGGCCAGTCTGTACTCATCAGAATTAAGACCACATTAAAACGACACAGAAAGAGGTAAAGCTTCCCCAACACTATCACAGGCAAGGCTGAGCTGGCTGCCTCACCACACATCACTTCGTTCTGCAAACCACTCCCTGAAATATCCTAATTTAGAAAAACAAAAGGAAACAAAACCAGCCCCCAAGAGCAACCTACCTCCCCAACAGACAGACACATATCTCAAAGCTATTTCAGAGGAAGGGAACCACCCCCAACTCTGTTTCTAGAGGATGAAAATGCAACAATAAGCTACAGGACTTTGCCATCAGGCTTTGTTCGAAAATAGGAGAGCCTTTACCTTCCAGACAGCAGCAAGGAGAGGCGGTCAATGGGTGTCTTGCCCTCCACTGCATAATTCTGGTCTCTGACTAGTGACTGGACTTGGTCTTCACAGCACTTCATGATTTCTTTGTAGATATCCAGGGGTACCTGCAAGGGCAGGTACATGGTCTTGTAGAGGAGGTCAAATTCTTCTGGGATGGTGTCTCTGCGGAGCCGGTAAGCAAGGTGAGCCAGCTGAAGCAAGCAGATGAGGACGAGCAGCACGTTCCAGATGAAGATATCCAGCCCACAGGCACTCAGCCAGCCCCACAGAGCATAACAGAAGTAGCCTGGGGCCAGGAGGCCAAAGATATAGAGGGACCCAAAGATGCCACTGCCCCCCATATAACCTAGGAGGACAATGCAGCTGGCCAGCTGGTAGGCTGCTCCCTCCATGATCTCCTTCCAGGCATCACACACCGGAGGCTGAAGAACAGCCTGGTCCCAAGAGAGGCTGCTTGCACTCATCCTTTCCCACTCCCCACCCTCCCCAGCCGTCCTGCGCTCAGAACGAATTGTCATACACAAAGGGTGCTGCAGAACTCTGAAACCAGAGCTGCTGGGTAGCTGTTCCTCCTCCTCCTTCTCCTGAGTTCCAGACGGTCCCGCAGCAGTGCGCTTCAGAGTGACATGTTAAAGTGTCACCAAACGATTTTGCACCGGAAAAAATCCTCAACCGGCTTGTCTCTCTTCTTTGTGGCTCACAAGCTGGCGGCTGGCCCCCTTCTTAGCCACACCGGTGAGAAAAGAAGCTGGCAAATCTGAGGCCAAAAGAGCTCAGTCAAAGAACGAGTAGAGGCCATGAGCTGGAAAACTCGCGGGACGAGGCAGAGCTCGTGTTGCGCTGCCTCTTTCGCCTGCCCTCCAGCAAATGGAAATAGCGACTGAGAGCGATCAGCGGAGGGAGCTGGTGTTGAGTGTGGAATGCGTATCACTTGGCAGCAGAAAGGACTGAGACCCCAAATGGATAACCATGTTTGGAATTGAAATCCAAGGAGCGAAAGCAGCCAGGAGAACAGAGAGCAAGCACGCACTCGCTACTTAACATAACTCAGGCACCCAGATAAGCCTGGCGCAATGCAAGGAGGGGAAAGCAGAGGGGGAAACAACCAGCTTATCACAGCGAGCTCCAGCTAGCTACACGTGGGGCTCTGCACCACCCTGTGCTCCTGCAAGAAAGGTACTTTCACCCAGCACGAAAAAGGTCACCCCCTTCTCCCGCTGTGGTTTGCTGCACTGGCAAGGAGTTGGCAAAAGGAAAGAGGCTGGTTCTCGAGAAATGCTTTCCAGGCGCTGCAGCACAGCTTCCCCTGGCTCCAGGGAGCTCCATCTCGTGGGATGTTTTACAAGTACACACGGTAAAGCTCTGCCTGGGCAGAGAGTTGTGATTGCAAGGATTATCCTTAGCTAGAGGTAATGAGCAGTTGAGACTCAGATACATCTATAATGAAGAAGAGACTATGCTGTCTAAAACTTCAGGAACGTAACAGCTGAAAGCATGCTTTCATAGAATCACAGAATTATTTAGGTTGGAAAAGACCTTCAAGATTAACCATTAACCCTACTCTACTAACTCCACCACTAAGCCATTTTGGCAGGGAAAATGAGCCATTAGAGAGGATTCTTCCACAGTATCACAGTATCACAGTATCGCAGTATCGCAAGGGTTGGAAGAGACCTCAGAGATCATCAAGTCCAACCCATCACCACAGCCCTCAAGATTAGACCATGGCACTAAGTGCCATGTCCAAACGTGCCTTGAACGCCTCCAGGGACGGTGACTCCACCACCTCCCTGGGCAGCCCATTCCAGTGACAAATTACTCTCTCAGAGTACACTCTACAACTATATCATCTAATTGTCTTTTTTTTTAATATATAGCTATTTGGAACCCCCTAGACCTTCATTCAGCAAGAAGAGCAGAATAAGCCCTTTCCACTTGGGTAACCCAGGGCACAGATGCAAGTGAGGCCCACCAAGTTGAGTCCTCTGTGGTTAGCTAGAGGAAGGATGCGTAACTGCAGTTTCTCCCCCGCTTCAAACAATGTGTTTGCAGTTCTGCAGACAGGATCTGCCCTACTGCAAGGCAGCAGTTACATTTCAGGCATTGACGCAACCCTCATGGTCAGTCAACAGTATGAGGTCAGCCTTCATGGGTCAGTGGAGTAGAGATAGGGTTTCAGGCCAAGCTTGCAGCTGCCCTGCCTAACATACCATTCCCACTGGCACCATTCACTTAAAGACACAGTAATGGCCTCTTCTAACAGTGCATTGAAATACCACTGTCTACTGTGCAAAGCTGAAGCAACGTTACTATGGCCACCTTAAAGAATTCATTGTGGTCTTGGACAGTACAATCTATCTATACCATGACTAGTCCATGTGCAACACAGATTGGTATGATTCCTAAAAGCAGCAAAGGCTGTGTCATCTTGACAGGTTGCCATGTGGGAAGGAAACAAGACAAATTAAGTTTTGTACAGAGCATGAGTGCAACCACTCAGATGTTTTCTGTTAAGGGTGAAGTGAAACAAGGAACCTTGTATCCAGTGCTCCCTTATTTAAGTGAAGAAATAAATCCCACCAATTGAAGTAGAACAAGGCTCCCTCCCTGGATGTGTTCAAGGCCAGACTGGATGAGGCCTTGAGTAACCTGTACTAGTGGGAGGTGTCCCTGCCTATGACAGGGGGTTGGAACTAAATGATCCTTGAGGTCCCTTCCAACCTTACCATTCTATGATTCTAAGGCTCAGCTGAAAGATGTATGGGGAAATGGAGAGCTTCATTTCCCCTGACTTTCTCTGCAAAGAAGGAAGGTTGATTTTACAGCCAAAGCACACCTTAGGAGCCAAGTTCTAGTTTGCATACCATTGCCATGTACTTGCTAGATGATCTCTAAACAACAATCTGTCTACCTTTAGGCCTCTGCAAAAAAAAACCCAAACCCTAATCAATATTCTAAGAGTATTTTTTCCCAAGACAGGCTGACAGTTGGTACAATGGGGAGCTGGAATACCAAGATAGGTAACACTTGCAAGAAACTTTAAGATAAGATATGCAAGATGAAGCTGAACTGCTATGAATAGCAATGTAGAGCTGCATTAGAGGAAGCAGAGAGGCAGCACTGCAGTTTCTCCCACCTTTCCTTAACACCAAAAGAAACTTCAGAGGCCCCATCAAAGTAAGTGACCAAAGTTACTGATTTCACTCCTCAGATAAATTCCTGAGCTTAAAAAAAAATTAAAAAAAATTAAAATTACCCTGGAACATAATATTAATGACTTATTAGGACAAAGAAGGTGCTTCCTTTGGCATCTCCCAGAACAGGGACAGTGGCACTGTAGTAACCCCAGAGTCATGTGCAGAGGTCAAGCATTGCCAGGGCTAGCAGAGTGAGTGGAGGCAGTCTGGTGTGACTTCCCTGCAGAAGGCAGACAGGAGGCTTTAAAGCCACAGCAGAAATGCAAAGGTCCTGTTACAAACTATACAACTTTTATGCTAGGGCTGAACGCAGCATTGCAGAGAGAATGACAGAGCCTTTTAAAAGGTAGGTCTCCAAGCACAGACTAGAAATTAATTTAGGTGTTTTCAGACAGCTTTTTTGAAGGCTTTCTTCCTTAAGAGTACTATCACCATGCAGACCACTTTAACAGCACTTTCAGTTTTTCACCTATTAAGACTTCAAAATTTTTTATGCGCCTCACTTGTAATTATAAGACACACCTTTCATCCAGGGAAGCTGGGGTTCATTGGAGATGAACGTTCAAAAGCTGATACAGATTCAGGGGAGAAGTTACACAAATCTTAAAAAAGAGATACCAAGGCCCAAACCAATTTGGAATCAAAGAGAACAAGTGCATAGGATACACCTAAGAAGCATTAAGACTCTTCCCTGAAGAAAGCACATCGGCATTACAACAAAACTAGCCCGTGAAGAAAACAGAGATGCCAAGCTTCTCAGCACTGAAACTGGCGGTGTGTGAACAGATACTGCCCCCATCTCCCCCACTCATGATAGGTTCAGTCAGCAGCACTCAGTATTTAGCCTCATGCAATGATGCAATCCAGCTGCAGCTTGCTCTGTGTTTGGCAAATAAACCCTCTGTCCTTGAAAGCACTGAGACTGTCAGCCCCAAACTCCACAGCAGCTGAACAACTGGCTGTTTTGCCCATCCTCAGGAAGTTTACAGGTTCACTACTGATCCCACAAGCTGAAGACTGGTTCAGTCACCTGTGTTGAGGACACTGAGACCTTGGTGGCTTAAAGTCAGAGAGATCATAATCAGGCATCTCATTTTTGATTTACCATATATAGTGCACGTCTGGCATTAGTCTGCTAAGCTGTTACTTACCCACTCACAAATCCTGGAGCTCCGAAATGTCCACTTGGTGCTTCAACTCTTGGGAAAGACCTAAAGCCTGCTCTGGACCAGCTCATTTGTTTGTGTTGTTTCTTTAAGAATAAAGTTACCCAGTACCCCTTACTATCTGCAGCACACAAGTGTTGCAGCATCTCACTGTGTTCCTTCCAAAAGCTTTTTAAAGTATCTGCCATGCTTTTACCTTCATGCCAGCCTAGATGTCCCATTACTTAAGTTTATAGACTTTGCACAAAATTGTATGGGAACCCATTTTTTCCTTCCTTACCTGATTTAAATAGCACTCTCTTCTCATTTAACCACTCCCAACCCCTACTCTATCCTTTACTATCTGCCAACATTCTTTCAGTCCAAGCTTTGACATGCTGGTTCAACAACAGATTACCTTACTCAAGTTTCTGCCTCAAGACAACAATAACTGCCAAGAGGTGCACCAAGTCCTGCTCACCAGACAGCTACAGCACCACAGCAGGCTTCGAACACATTTTGCCAGAGCTACACTTGAGTCCCTTCTCTTTGTCTGGAAGTCACCATAGGCACAACTCTTAATTCATGACTGGAGAGTAGATGAGCAATGTATACCTAAGTCTAAAAGCCCAGCTCCTCTTCTGCAAGCACTCTGAAGTACATTTCTTCAGACTCCAGAACCTCACAGTTCTAGAAGCAGTCTAAACTCTCAATTTGTAGTTTTCAGCAGACAGCATGACCCCATATTAAAAGTTCATAGCCTGTTTGTTGTTAGCTCAGAACATGTAGGACCCAACAGGCAAAGAAGTGATCCTGAATGCATCTATCCCTCCAACAGCATCAAAGCCAACAGAAGAATAAAGACAAAGGATGGATTTCCTGGGGGAAAAAATAATCAGCAGCAGGAGAGGAAGTCATCAGTGATGCCTTCTTAAAAATCAACTTATCAAAAAATGAACAGTAATGTTAGGGTTGCACAGTAATATAGTATCATGTAACAATGATTCTGTAAGATGACCCCTAAGATTCAGTCCAA
The DNA here is from genome assembly GCA_013396675.1 of Eubucco bourcierii. Lineage (NCBI taxonomy): Eukaryota > Metazoa > Chordata > Aves > Piciformes > Ramphastidae > Eubucco > Eubucco bourcierii. The sequence continues at coordinate 218,620 of VWZE01023431.1, read as the reverse complement.
CCATCAACCCAACACCACCATGCCCACTAAACCACATTCTTTGAACACCTCCAGGGACAGTGATTCTATCACCTCCCTAAGCAGCTTGTTTCAATGCCTGACCACTTCTGTAACATTTTTCCTAATACTCAATCTAAACCTCCCATGGTGCAACTTAAGGCCACTTCATCTCATCCTAGCACTAGTTACTTGTGAGAAGCAACCAACACCTACCTCACTCCAACTGTGTTTCAGGCAGTTTAGAGAGCAGTAAAGAATCATAGAATGATATGGTTGGAAGGGACCTCAAGGATCATCTAGTTCCAACCCCCTGCCATAGGCAGGGACACCTCCCACTAGTACAGCTCACTCAAGGCCTCCTCCAACCTGGCCTTGAACACCTCCAGGGAGGGAGCAGCCACAACCTCCCTGGGCAACCTGTGCCAGTGCCTCACCACCCTCACTGCAAACAACTTCCTCCTAACATCCAGTCTAAATCTCCCCTCTGCCAGTTCAAACCCATTGCCCCTTGTCCTGGCATTGCAGGACCTTGCAAATAATCCCTCCCCAGCCTTCCTGTAGGCCCCCTTCAGATACTGGAAGGCTACTATCAGGTCCCCTCGAAGCCTTCTCTTCTCCAGGCTGCAGAGCCCAAACTCTCTCAGCCTGTCCTCATAGCAGAGCTGCTGCAGCCCTCTGAGCATCTTTGTGGCCTCCTCTGGACCCGCTCCAACACTTCCATGTCCTTCCTGTGCTGAGGGCTCCAGAACTGCACAGAGGACTCCAGGTGGGGTCTGAGGAGAGCAGAGTAAAGTGGCAGAATCCCCTCCCTTGCCCTGCTGGCCACACTGCTCTTGATGCAGCCCAGGACTCGGTTGCTGTCTGGGCTGCATGTGCACACTGCAGGCTCATGTTGAGCTTTTCATCAACCCAGACTCCAAGGTCCTTTTCCTCAGGGCTGCTCTCAGCCATTCCCCACCCAGCCTGGAGTTGTGCTTGGGATTGTGCCTACCCAGGTGCAGGACCTTACAGTTGGCCTTGTTGACTCTCATGAGATTGGCCTGGGCCCACCTCTGCAGCCTGTCCAGGTCCCTCTGGATGGATCCCTGCCCTTGATGTATTTGAGAAGTTTCTTGTAACTGGAAATGGGAACAGCATTAGCAGCAAGGTCTCCCCTGAGCCTTCTTTTCTCCAGACTAAACAATCCCACCTCTCTCAGCTGATGTCCAGACCCATCACCACCTGTCACCCTTCTCTGGAAACCAAGAAAGTCACACATTTGTAATAAACTACCAAGTGCACTTCTTTTGCTCTGGATTGTAAGGAGAAATCAAAGACCACAACCAACTTACCACTGCCATGTCACACAGGTGAAGAAAAAAGCCAGAAAGCAAAAGGCCATGCATGCCTGGCACAAGACCATCATGCCAAAAACTGGGCATAAAAGCTTGTCTTTCAGGCAAGTGGACCTCTACATCTGCAGTGCTCTGCTCCTATTTCCTTTGAACTAATGACTGAAGAATTGGAGTTTGATAGGGACAATACTTAATGCTTCATTACAAACAAGGAAGTTTGAGTCCTGGGATGAAGTTATCAGAAAAAGAGTTGGAAGAACCAACAGGAGATAGTAAATCCCATTTTGATTCTAAGGATAAGGCTGTGGTTGCCTTTCTACAGTTAGGTCTATCATCACAGTGCTACAAGCTTCCAGCATGACTTTGCTAAAACTACCAGGGCAGTGTCAGCAGCACAGTATGTCTCAATTTGCATCACCAGGAAAATCCAAAGGCACACCTGTTCAATCACAACACCAGAGCAAGCAGGCTGTTCTCATTCTCTCCATTCTTACAGCACACTGTTTTCAATGACAATGGCACTAGCATTTCTTTACTCAGAAAGAAGCAAGAACACTGGTCATTTTTAGACTTTTATTAAGAGGAAAAAAATAGATCTTCTATAGCAGCAGTCGAGACTTGACAGTGGAAAAGCCACAGATGTGATGCACAGTCGTTCATTAAAGACTCTATTATAAATAGATTATTTCCTACATTTGAAGTAATTAGCAGAAATAATTTATTTTCCAACTTTCCAGAACACAGTCACACCACAGACATGACCTAGAAGAGAGGGAGGAAAGACAGCTTCACAAAATATGCATTTTCACTGGATATTGAGGTACAGTTCAAGAATCAGCAAAAGCAAACCCCAGCAACAATCCCACAGAAACCATCCCCACACTGCCCTAATATTAAAAATGAAAGTTCAGATCTACTAGAAGACAACAGGAGCAGAACCATATTCTGCTGCTGAAGGGCTCCTCACACAGACCATTATACTGACAGAAGGCTTCACCACCCCAGAGGGCAGCAGTACTTCCACTGTCAATGAAAAATACTTTGTCTTCCCTCTCATAAGGAAGACACCTTTGCCATCACAAACAGTACTCTGGGCCTTCCCGTGGCACCAGTGAGGATGCCAGGGCAGTTTAGAGGCAGAGATCCTGAATGCTATACTCACCACATTCACAGTCCTGCTCATACTCATATCTTGAAGCCCAGAGCTCTCATGCACTCTTTGTGAGCTTCAATCAGGTGCCCACAATTTTCTTCCCCCTTCTCAATGATGCTGCAAAACAAAAATATTTCCATGGTTCAACAACAGAACGTGTGCTTAATACTAGCCAGACCCACACAACTGGCATGCTGTTGGGGACAATCAAAAATCCCTGTGAGGCTCTAGGTATTATTTTTGCCTATCCACTTCAGCGTAGCACTGTTTTGGAGAGCATACTACTGTTTCAAAAAGGTGCCCAAGTCTACAGCTGTGCACTTAAAACTAGTAAAAGACATAACAAATTTCCCATTCTGGGCAAGTTTAGACAGGGACTCATACAACACAAGGCTGTGTCATCACTTCAGCTGGTATGTTGGTATCATCAGCAACCAGTTTCGAAATCATTCAGCAGGGATGCAAACAAATTTCTCCACTAAAGAGACCGATATTTTATAGATTGACCAGTAAATGATGTTTTACTCCATCTTCAGTTGGTATTTAGGGAACCTAATATATGGAAACTTTTGATGTTACTCATTCATCTGTCTAATACCTAACCAAACACATAACCTACTGGAAAAGTAGTTCAGACTCACCCTTGGACTGACTGGCAGAGAGTCTCTTGTCCCCAGAAGTGGGGATTCCCCTCTCCAGACCACAGGTAATAAGTCTGACCCTCATCTGCCATGTTATGCTATTCTTGTGGCCAAAGAAGTAAACTATCAAACTGTGAGAAACTAAAATACTTTCTTAACCATCTAAGTTTTAGTACAGAAAGTATGGGCAGGTTTGCTGGCTACCCAGGGCAACTCCATCTGACTCAGTACTTGCTTCCTACCACACTCCACTTACCTTCACTCTACCACATAGCTAAACATGCACCTCTAACTTTATAGAATGAAGATATTGTCTAGTGTTATGTCACCTACTGAACAACACTATCAGGTGAAAAACAAAAGGTTGCTAGATAAGTTTTTTAAAGATTTACTGTCATAGACAAAGGTACACTATTTTGGAGGGGTATTGCAACCTAAACCTTCCCTGGGGCAATTTAAGGCTGCTTCCTCTCATCCTATCGCTTGCTACTAGGGAGAGAGACCAACACCCACCTCACTACAACAGCCTTTCAAGTATCTGTAGAGGGCAAGATGTTTTCCCCTCAGCCTCTCGAAATTAAACAACCCTTCACCAGCTTCACTGCCCTTCTATGGACCTGCTCCAGCACCTCAAGGTCCTTCCTGCAGCGAGGTCCCAAAGCTGAATCCAGAACTTAAAACTGTGGCTTCACCAGTGCTGAGTACAGGACAATCACCTCCCTGGTCCTGCGGGCTTCACTATTCCTGATAAAGGCCAGGATGTTATTGGTATTCTTAGCCACCTGAACACACACTGGCTCATACTTGTTTCAAGGAGTTAACAGTAATGATGACTTGTAAACAGCATTAAAATCTAATCTCTGAAACCTGTTTTAAACAAGGGCTACAAGACATTAACCTCTTCACTTCTCATTTATCCTTTTGTGTTCTCCTCGTCCTCGACACTCCCCCTTTTCCCTCTTGACACTGGCCCCCGCTCCCCCTCTCCTGGGATGTCCCAGCACCCCCAGTCAGAGTAGGCAGTGCTCTCTAAATGACCCCAGCACGATGACAGGGGCTGACACTCCTCGAAGGGCGCAAGCAGCGAGGCGAGGAAAAAATCCTCCCCCCGGGCCGGGCCGGGCCAGGCCAGGCCGTAGAGGCAGGCCGGCAGCGGACAGAGAACGGCTCGAACGCCATGCAGCTGGACGCTGGGCCGAGCCCGCCGAGAGGGAACCCCGCAGAGGAGGTGAGGTGCGGCCCAGCCCAGGGAGTTCGGGACCGCCAGCGGCGAATGCGGCCCTCACCAGGCGTCCCGCGCTTTCTTGGTCTCAGGGCAGGCGCAGCAGGGCTTCAGCGGCTTCTTCTCTTCCCGCGCCTCCCCCGCGACCTTGCCGTCGCAGCTGGCGGCAGCCACCGTCGACATGGCGCGCGGCTTTCTGGCAGCCACAGCCTGCCAAGAGAACGAAGGGGCGGCAGTGGCCGTTGGCAGGCCCCACCCGCGCCACCACTTGCCTGCGTGGCGAGAGACACCGCCGAACCCCTCCGGATCGGTGCCTAAGGACTGCAGCGGGGTGGTGCCGCCGCTTCCCACTAACCTGCTCCGCCCCGGCCACCTCCGCTCCCGCGGTGTGCTGGGAGCTGTAGTTTGTCAGTCGTCTTCCGTCGCCGTGTTTCTTCCGTGCCCTCAGCCGATGGCCTGTGCCGTTACCTCACAACACACGTAACGTTAACGGCACAAACCGATCCCGGTTCTGTGCCAATCAAACGATGTGCCGAAAGAAACACCCGCCGGGAACACGCAGTATCGCAGGAGCCAGAGATGGGAGAGAAGAAGCGGGGAGGGGGGGGAAGGAATAGGAAGCGGGCAGGAGGGTGAAAAACAAAAGCGGTGACCCTGCCATCCGGCACTTTTTACAAAGGTCACTGACTGGCTTGCACAGAACGGGAGGGGCCGGAAGGGACCTCTGGAGGTCACCTAGTCCAACTGCATTGCTAAAGCAGATTCACCTCCAGTGGGCTGCCCAGAAACGTGTCCAGGCGAGTTTTGAAAGCTTTCAGAGAAGAACTCCACAGCCTCTGTGGGCAACCTAGTCCAGTGCTCTGCCACCCTAAAAGGAAAGAAGTTTCTCCTTAAGTTCAAGTGAAGCCTCCTGTGTTCTAGCTTGTTCCCACTGCTCTTTGTCCTACCACTGGGCTCCACTGCAAGGAGCCCAGCCTCGTCCTCTTGTCCTTCACCCTTTAGATGTTTATATGCATTGATAAGATCCCCGATCAGTCTTTCCCAGCCCAAAGAGCCTCATAAGAGGGATCCTCCAGTCCCCTCATTTTTATGGCTCTTCATTTCGGTTCTGCCAGAGCCGAGCTTCATGATTGCAAAGTTGTAGCCAGCTACCTAAAGCTTTTTTATCCTGCTCAAGCAATGGGGGAAAAAAAAGGCTTCCCAAAGCAGGGTTGTTTACCCAGAGCACAACAGCTAATACATACCCATCACAGAGGTGTTTCATTTACCTCAGATCTGAGCAAAACCAGGAGGTAAGTAGTACTCCACAAAGCTAGTTCTTCTCCTTTGCAAAGTTCCACACATTTATGCAAGCCTCACTATCATCATTCTCCTACTTATGCACAGCTGTTATTATTATACTCGATTGATTTAAAGCTTCTTCACCTTCAATTAAAGTAATTGTATCTACAAAATTAATGGCACCTGCTCTGAGAGGTGCCAACAAGACCATGCCTCAGTTCAAGGGGATTTGTGTTTTAGTATACCTCTTTGTAACTCCCCTACCTTAAATGCCTTTTATTTTTTTTTAATTTTTTTTTTTTGGGTTTTTTTTTTTTTTTTAAACTTCCAAATTGAAGCACGACTGTTCCTTGGGTGTTTTTTTAGCCCTTTCACTCTCTCTCTACATCTAACTCCTTTCTTTCCAAAAGGGGGGAAGAGGAGAAGGCTTATTACTATTACTGCACTGGTTTTGTTAGCTGTATTTTGAGTCTATGGGAGGATTAAACTAGAACCAATACATGCTGCACATCAGGCAATGTTTCTGCAACTCCAATGAACAGTGTGTTAGGCTGTCAATCAACTGAGAAACAGCAATACAGTAGGTCAAATTCTCTTCCATCACACACATTCCAGTCTCCTTTTTTTGTCTCTATGTCTTGCTGCCATTAACTATTATATTCTGCTTGGTGGCATGCCATTTTGAAGCCTGTACCAACAGTAAACCTTTCTTGTTTGAATCTATTCGAATCTCTCTAGATTGTGTTTTGTGAAATCATAGAANCTCCCCTCTGCCAGTTTAAGCCCATTGCCCCTTGTCCTGTCATTGCAGGACCTTGTAAATAATCCTTCCCCAACCTTCCTGTAGGCCCCCTTCAGATACTGGAAGGCTACTATCAGGTCCCCTCGAAGCCTTCTCTTCTCCAGGCTGAAGAGCCCCAACTCTCTCAGCCTGTCCTCATAGGAGAGCTGCTCTATAGAAAATAGTTTAACATTCACAAGAAACTGTGGGAAGTAAGTTGAAACCTGGAATAAACCATTAGTATTTACAAATGCACAAGTCACTCTGGTTTTGAGAAGGAACTGATTGCAGCCGCATGCTTCTATGTACTGATGACCCGGCTTCTCCTTTTGAACACTTCATCAAGCCTTGTGCTGTACGGTGCTGTGAGCTGCTTGTCAAGAGCATGCAACATGACATTCTGAATCCATTTAGAAGCCACACAGCTCTTAACTCAAAGTTACAAAATAATGTAGAACATTTAGCAGTTGTCAAGCCATTTCTTTCAAGTAAGCCATCAAGCTGAATACCTAATTAATTTGCACCTTTTTTTAAAATGCTTTTGTTCTCATTGGTCTAGGCAAAGAATTTCTAAGTAAGCTTGATGATAATTATTAGGCCTATCCAGTGCTTAAGGGCCAGATCTTAAGAAGTATTAGGTTGCCTTCATATGCAGGTGGAGCAATTCTCAAGAGACCGTGTTTACATTGCCATTTTCCTAAACACATTATGAAGCTGGAATACAATTGTTTTTGAAAAAAATACATGGAATCCTGCCTGAAATGACACATCATTAACTTAACCTACTCCAATGCCTTATTTAAACCTCTGAACGGATTCTTTCAGATATTCTCCTAGGGGTCCATCCAAAGACTTATTGTCCCAGGTTGGGAACTATAGTGCCATGGTCTAGTTGATTGGATAGGGCTGGGTGATAGGTTGGACTGGATGATCTTGGAGGTCTCTTCCAAACTACCTGATTCTATGATTCTATAGTGTTTAAAAGCCTCTAGGGACTAGAAAATTGTTATTCAATCTCACAATTCTGCTATCTCTTTATAAACTCATGGTGAAGCCAGCTCGGTCTCCTTTCCTCCTCCTCCAGCCCTGTGTTGGGCAGAAGCTGCTTTATCAGGACAAACATGTAAGGAGCAAGCCTTTTTTGGTGCCTCCATTGGCTTGGGTTTAGGTCCATGGATTGCAGAGGTGTTGGGAGGGGAAGGATTGGAGCACTGGGGATTATAGATTTAGTTTTGGGTTGGGGGAAAATTCAAGGGGGTCACCATGGGTGTTGTATCTGCTTTCTAATTTCTTTCTGTATCCTTCCAAATATAATTGTTTTCTCTCCAATTAATTTGAAAGCTTGATTCTGTTGTCTCTCTTCAAAAACCATGACACTCAGAATCAAAGAGGGAATGTTTCCATATCACAGAATCACACCAAACCTCAGAATGGCAGGGGATGGAAGAGACCTCTGGAGATCTAGTCCAAGTCCCCTGATAAAGTAGGTTCAACTATGGCATATTGCACAGGACCACAAGCAGGTAGGGTTCAAATATATACAGAGGAGATCCTGTTCCTGTCGTCTGTCACCCACACAGGAAAGAAGTTTTTCCTTGTGTTCAGGCAGAAATTTCTGTGTTCCAGCTTGCACCAGTTACCCTTTGTCCTGTTGCTGAGCACCACTGAAAAGAGTCTGGTCCCATCCAGCACTGTTAAGATTCTTCCTCAGTCCTCTCTTCTCTGGGCTAAACAGCCCTAGATCTCTCAGCCTTTCTTTGTAAGAAAAGCTAATCATCCTCTAACCATCTTTGTAGCCATCTGGAGACTCCTCCAGTCCCTCTTGAACTGGGGAGCCCAAAACTGGACACAATACTCCAAGTGTGGCCGCACCAGTGCAGAGTAGAGGGGTAGGAGAACCTTACCCAACCTGCTGAACATGGTCTTCTTAATGATTCTCAAGATACCACTGACCTTCTTGACTACAAGGACACATCGCTGGCACGTGGTTAAGTTGTTATCCACCAGCACTCCCAGGTTTTTCTCTGCAGAAGTTGCTTTCCAGCAGGTCAGTCCCTAACCTGTACTGGTGCATGGGGTTATTTCTTCCTAGGTCCAGGACTCTACACCTGCCATTGTTGAACTTCATGAGGTTTGCCTGTGCCCCACTCTCCAGTCTGCTCAGGTCTCAGTGAATGGCAACACAGCCTTCTGGTGTGCCAGCCACTTCTCTTCAGTTTTGTATCACCAGCAAGGAAACTTTCCCTGGAAGAACAGTGCTCCAGTTTCCAATGGAAAATTATTCAAAAAGAGCGTAACTGATACTGCTTTTGATCCTTCTGAAGGTACTTCCAAAGCACACAAGTGATTCCAGTCAGAATTAGCCCTGCCACTAACCAGGTGGAGGTGAGGAGAGGGACAACTGTGTCTGTTGGACTGTATAGATCTAATGGCTTGGCAAGTTGAACCCATGAGAGTATGAAGCTTCAGTAGATACAGGCACACAGTGCATTCCAAGTGCCATCAAACTACAGGGGTGGAAGCCATCTGTATTTCTGGTGTGACAGGGGGATCTCAGTAGCTGGGTGTGTTGGAAGCCAAGCACTGGAATGCAAGCCACAGTTTGCTTCACTTGGAGGGGTGGGAGTCAGTGGAATCAACACCTGCCCCACAGGTGAAAACACAGGCCCACCATTTGGATTGCTCATAGACTGTTCCAGACTGTACTGGAACAGGGTCAAGCTCCAGAGTGAGAAGTCTTCTATGTTCTGCAAGGCAATCTCATTCTGACTGAGGATGGACAATGTATGATGTGCAGTATGTGGTGTTAAGTGCTGCTGGGCATAACATAGATGGCATAGAAGAAGGGGTGGAGGATGTCATGCGTTGAGTTCAGTCTGCTGATGTGCAGTCAATAATCATGCTGTCATCATGCCAGCTTCGAAATGAAAGTGCTAGCTGGAGCAAAGTACCATGGGGCTTGAAGTCCAGCTTATAACAGGAGAAGTTCTGGTTGCTGCTTCCAGTTTACCGTTGTGGAGTGTTGGTCTTTTTCCACTGGGCTGGTGGCTGCATGCTTGGGTGGAGGGAATCGTTTTATTGGTGGCTTCTGTTGTTGCTTCTGCATTTTGCTTCACTTTTCTGCAGAGGGTTTTTTTTGGTGTTAACTTTCCCTCTTGTCTATGTGAGTTAAAGGGGGCTTGTGAGAGTGGACTGTGTTAACTTAGGACAAGATATTATGTGAGACAGTGTCCAAAGCCTTGCTGAAGATAACACCCACTGCCCTCTTTCCATCTAGCCAGTTATGCCATCATAGAAGGCTGTTAGTCAAGCATGATTTCCCTTTGGTGAATCCATGCTGACTACTCCCAATAACCTTCTTTTCCTCCACATGCTTACAGAGGATACCCAGAATGAGCTGTTCCATAAGTTTTCTACAGAGGTGAGGCTGAGTGACCTTGATCTTTCTGAAGACTGGTTTTCCTTTAGTCCTCAGACACCTCTCTTGTTCTCCAAGACCTTTCAAAGATGATGGAAAGTGATTCAGCTCAGATCAACAGACTGAGTTCTCAGTTTGCTCTCACATTTGATATGCCAAGACACCAGTGATGTGCTCTAGACCCTGTACCATGCTCTGTTCAGTTAACACTATTTGAGACTGGGAAGTGATGTGAGAAGGGCTATGTGGGTGCAAGCACAGACACAGGGGAAATACAGGGGAATTTTCATGACTGAAGAGAGCACAGAGCTTTGTTGTCTTACACAAGGGAAGTGATACTAATGCATCCTTTGACAATCCTTTAGAGGGCTCTGCTCGGCCCTCATCTGATTCTAGTTTTTAATTTCCATGGCCTGAGTGTCCTGTCACTACTGTCTCACTTCTGGCAGGCCTACCCTGTACCCCTGAATGTGTGCTAGCTCTCAGCTAACCTCTGTCCAGTGGATTGCAATTAAAGCACGGTAAGTAATTTTGTTTTGAGGTTTAATTGACAGGATTGAGATCCTCTTGCATTAATTATTTGAAAGGAAATAAGAGTGCTGTGTATGGAAGAGTTATACTGTATTATAATAACAAGGTTAAATGGTCCTCATAGCACTTCTGTTCAGCTGTTTAATTTCCAATAAGAATGGCTAAAAGGGTCACAGAAAATCAAGAGTCCCCAGTGCTCCCTCCAGATCAGGCAGCACAAGCATTCACTTCCTTGAAACATTTTCCAACTACTTGGAAGCCACACTTAACCTTGGCAAACAATAGAAGGAAGAGCTGCAGAGGTCAGCAAGATACTTCATTTTATAGTTTTTGACACATCAGATAAATACATACCACATGTCTCTGTCAAACTGTTAAGTTCTCCTGTACTACTGCAGGCTTTAGTACAAACCATCCATCAAGCAGACAGTAAAAATCTAGCAACTGAACTCCTGAGCTTCTGGGTAAAGAGATCTCCCTGGCTCAGGGAGACAACCTTCTCTCTACAGTTCTTGACATGCTTGTGGAGTCATGCTGGCCCCCTGGTTAAGTCTTGGAGAGAACAGAGTAAGTATGATTGACTGGCCAGGCCAAGACTGAGGACTGTCATTGCTGGTGACAGCACTCTCCCTGAAGGCTGAACAGGCACTACCAATCAAGAGTCAGGCAGATCAGCAGCACTTCTCTCTTCCCTTCAGCTCAGCAGGCAGCTGCCAGCAAATACAGCTGTTAATTTATTTACTTTTTAGACAAAAGTTTAGGAGCCAAACCCTCAGGAAGAGCAGATATGGAATCAAACCACAAACCAGCTCTAAGCACATTTCTCATCCAGGTCTCCAGAAACAAAAAGTAGTCACATTGCTTTGATGATACAAGCCCATTCCAACTTCTACACCAGAAATATGGGATGAAGTCCTGCCTGTTAAGTCAATGCAACATTCTCCTTCCATCAATTTTTTTCCCTGGTTGTTCTCTTAGGATATAGCATCTCCTCTGCTGATTCAGCCACTAATTGAGGCAGCGAGGAACAGAAGGAATCTAAGGTTTAATTTTGAAAAGAAATGTCTTAACACACTAGAACTTGAAGGATGCAAGCAAACACATTGGCTTTTTAGGCTATCCTCATCTGTAAACTGTATTTAGTACAGGAAATATGTCAACAGTTGTATTAAGAAAAAGACAACAGGCCTCCTAAAGACTAATCATCTTTTTTTCTGACATAGTTGCATCTTAAGATGCTTCTTAGCAGAGCTCTTAGTAAAAATGGCACAAAGAAACTGAAAAACCTGCACCTTGACAAAGCTTCATTTACCACAATCAGTACTCTAAGGCCATTTTTACAACAGGCCATAAGTTACAAATGAGGTCATGCCAAAAGGCAGCACGGACTCAAGACATCAATCTATAAAACATTAGATTTCACAGTATCCATCTTCTCACAACTGAGACTTAGCTCTGCTTCCTGTCAGAAATAGTGACCATGCCTTCCTTGTCCTCTTTTCCTCGTTCTGCTTCACCATCTCTTCTGATGGGCTGAGAGGAAAGCTCCCTTCTTCTGGGTTAAAAACCTAGAAACTACATTGGCTACAGTTTTGTGCTGCTGCCTTCCTGCTCCTTCTGGAAAGAAGTGTTTATTACACATGGTTAGTAAACCATGTGGACAGGGAATGGAAATCTGGGTTTAGCTTGTGTGAAGGTTCTGGAGTTCCCCGCCCCCCCACACTTTGTAAAATGACCCAGACTAGAACTCAGCCAGCTGGAAGTTAAGGACTGAAGCTCTATTTACAGCTCAGCACAATGTACAGCAGAGATAGACACTATAGACAGGAATAGTTACAGACATAGACAAGTTAAAGGGAATACAGAAACACAACTCCCCTCCCAGAAATCAGAGACCCCAGGAGGGGCTCCCAACCACCCTTCCACCTTCTCCCCACCCCTGTACCTTACCCCAAGGTTTGCCTTACACACAAGATGAGTTTGGAGGATCGGCCAGGGAGGTTAGAAGAAAAGTGGTTAGTGAGGATTAATTGGCAGAGGAACCAGAGCCAGAAGCTGCTAGATCGCCTGAGAAGCTCTCCCAGCGAGAGACAGAGAGTAACTTATCTAATGTTTTGGTTATTGTTCCTAAACATTTTTTTTCAGCAAGCCTATGAGTGAAGTAGACATCATGATGTTTTCTTTTCACAGCCTGTAGTGTAATTTTCTCTATTAAAATATTCTAATTAGCCTCAAACCAGCACAGCTTGGGTGGGTCCATGGGTACAATTTAATCTTCTATCATTTCACACTTAGAAGTGCTGAACTGGCACCACCCAGTTCAGATGCTGTGATGAACCATACATAGAGAAATTGTGACATCCCGTGGCAAGAATGGGAAGCAGCACATTAATTGCTAACTGAACACTACTGTATTAATTTTAGCATGCCTGGCCACATCGAAGCTTCAGAAGTGTTTTTAACGCTACATATGAATATGGGTTATCAGCATGGCCAAGTGGCCAAGAAAGTAAATGGCATCCTGGCTTTTACTAGAAACATGGTGGCCAGTAGGAACAGGTAAATTGATTATCCCCGTGTACTTACACTGGTGAGGCCACACCTCAAGTATTACGTTCAGTTCTGGGCTCCTCACAAGAAAGACACTGAGCTGCAGGAGCATGTCCAGGGAAGGGCAACAAGGCTTGTGAAGGGCCTTGAGCGTGTGACCTACAAAAAGCAGCTGAGGGAGGTGGGGTTGTTCAGTCCGGAGAAAAGGAAGCTGAGGAGAGACCTCATTGCTCTCTACATCAAGGGAGGCTGGAGCAAGGAGGAGGCCAGCCTCTTCTCCGTGGTGGCAAGCAACAGGACTAGAGGAAATGGTTCCAAGATATGCCAGGGGAGGTTCAGGCTGGATGTCAGGAAATATTTCTACACTGCAGGGCAGTGGTGGAGTCACTGTCCCTGGAGGTCTTTAAGCAGTGCGTGGACCTGGTTCTCGGGGATGTGGTTTATTGTTGATCCTTCAGTGCAGGGGAAAGGTTTGGACTGGATGATCCTTGAGGTCTCTTCCACCCATATGTATTCTGTGTCCTTTGTTGCCTATAACTTAAGTGCATCCTCTGCACCCATAACAGAAGACCATCTACATAATTAAGCTTAAAGCTGGATGGATGACATCTTGCCAGGGGTTTCACAGATCCTTGTGTACTGCAGGGGAAATGTCACATTGAAGAAAGCCATCTCCCTCCCAGACTTTGGAGGATAGAAGGAAGACAGATTTGAGAGACTCATCATCTCTGAAGCCACACTTTCACATCCAATCCATCTTCTCTTTTACCAGCTACCTATTCTGCTTTCAACTAATGTCTAATCCTACCATCCCTGTCTAAATTTCCCACTTCTCTTTGTCTTTGACACATCAGCAAGTCATCATAGCACAAGCAGTCCATCAATAGAGTAGCAGTACTTCACCTTGCAGCAAATGACACCGTTTTACCTCAAGGTTAATGTCAGGTAAAATGTTTCTGTCTCAGCCTCTTCCACAGGCAGCTAAAATAGTGAACTTTACACAGTATCAGGGTATCACCAAGGTTGGAAGAAGCCTCAAAGATCATCAAGTCCAACCCGATACCACAGCCCTCAAGATCAGACCATGGCACCAAGTGCCATGTCCAAACCTGCCTTGAACACCTCCAGGGACGGTGACTCCACCACCTCCCTGGGCAGCCCATTCCAGCAGTCAATGACTCTCTCAGGCAAGAACTTTCTCCTCGCCTCCAGCCTCAACTTCCCCTTTACTACACTTTTGCAAAATGCCAAGCACTGGCACAGACTTAATCTGCTCAGTCACTGCACAGTAACTCACAAAGGCATGGACAGTTTACTCATGTATCTCAGCACCTGGTGTTCACTCAGAGTCTGTAAGGAAAAAAAAATCATCAGAGAGCATCACAGTTCATACAGAGAGTCTTGATCAGAAGATATTACTGAACCACACTACCAAAAAAAACCCAAACCAACCAACCAACCAACCAACCAAAAAACCAAAACAAAACAAACAAACAAAAAAACAACCCCCCAAACAAAACCAAAACCACCCACCCCCAAAAAAAACCAAAAACAAAAACATGCTGCAGCCTGCAGCTCTGAGAAGAAAGCCCATCAATTTCTTTGAAAACTGTAGCTAAGAAACAGGAATGTTTCTTGATTGCTAGTTGCCTCTAGCTCACTTCCATCAGAGCAACAGGATGTGTCCTTAATGCAGACAAACCAATCTGCCAGATAAACTTTGAATCCCTTTTGCAAAGTGCTGGTCAGAGACAAGGTTGCCAGAGTTTACTGTCCAGGATCAAACATTTCCTCAGAACCTTTTGTGTTTTGGGATCTTTTTCTCACTTGCAGTAAAAAGCAAAAGAGAACCAATTCAGACCAATCCTCACTGCTTCAGCACTGCAGTGTACTCCACAACACACAACAGTATGCCAGAAGCCCTGGCTCAGTTTCGCTCCAGCTGCAGGTTTACAGCAATATGAAGATTTCAAGCAAATAACACTCTGGATAGTAATAATCAACAAATCTTCAACCCTTGTAAGGCTGTTCACTGTGTGCAGCTATAATTCACAGGGACTTCCCAGAAGTATTAAAATATGCCAATAATTTGCACACCCTAATCTAATCAAGTTACATGAATCTGAACCTTGAGCCTTCTAGCTCTGCCATATATACATATATATGTCACCTCCCATGAATACTAGTCTTCAGGCAGTTGTGCAGTGACCTGAAAACTTTTTATTTTCTGACAGGTTAGTTTTCAGCCAAGTCAGTCTCCTGAGATAGTTCCTCATGTAGTCTTTGAACTAGCAACACAAACCGGTCAGAGGCAGTGGGGCCAGGCAGGCCATGGTGAACAATTAAGAAGGTGGCAACATCTTGTATTTAGTCCAGTTTAATGTGGTTAAAGTTAATAGTGCAACTGTGCCTTTTTGATCTTCTGTAATGCCACAGTGTACTCCTGCATTAGACTACGCCCTGGCATGTTGGTGTACTCTCCTTAGGAACTCACACAAGTGTTCTGTTGTTCCTTTCCTTGTCAGAAAAAAAAAGAAAAAAAAATATTCCAGGACACCTTGTTCAGTCATCTCTGAAAACCTTGAAGTGGGAAAATGTGAGAGGGCGGAGCCAAGAAAGAACTATTTTGGCCAAAGTACAGTTTACACACCTCGTTACCTCAAGGCAGATGTCTGGTATGGAAAAATTTCAGCTGGGAAATGACTGAGCTCTAAAGAAATGAGATACAAAAAAGGAAAAAATGATAAATTCTGTGGAGCTCTATTTAAAAATAAAGTGACTTGGGCTGGCCCTGACAATAATTACTGTAAGGTATCACACTGTAAAGCTCTTCAGTACAATGAGACCCTTTACAGCCTGCTCTTTATCTTTGGTCATGGATTAATCCATTGTGGAAAGTAGTATCCTACAGATGTCGATCAGCAACAAAGCTGTGACAGATGGACATCTGAGTCTTCAAAGGATCATTTTGATCAACTACTCTAAGAAAGGTGTTGCTCCAAACATGTGATGGGCCTTTAAGAAAGGAAACCAGAATTCAAAGTTTAATTAAATGTCCATGTGCAAATTGGCAGAGCCAAGCAATCTGGAATCGCAGTCCTAACATTGCTCCTCTATGATGAACTACCGAGGGGTCAAAATTTTAGGTCAGACGTGCCAAGCTGCAAGTAATTCCTATTTATACAGAAAATACACACACAAAAAATAACTAATGTGAGTGACCTGGTTTAAGATTATAGGCAAAAGGCCAGTTTGCAGTTGTTCTGCTTTTTATGTCGTATCCAAAAAGACTTGGCAGCACTGCCTCTAAATCTCCTCAGGCTGACAAAAGCATTAGCCTTTCTTGTTTAACAGCAGAAGGAAGCTTCCAACTTTGTTCCTCGTAGAAGATGATCATTGCCTCCTCTTTGCAAATACAGCAACGTTTTGCAAATGTAACGTTTATTTCTAATGCATCGTGCAGGTCTCTCAAGATGCTTTACAAGTGCAAAAATAGCTGCAGCCCGCAGGGCTTGCAGGGCAATCAATACCAAGCCTATTTCCAGCACCTTAAGGCCAAAGATGTCCTACACAGTAAAAAGCAAACCCAGCAATAAGAATATCCAAGCTTGGATCCAGTCCCCAACTCTAACTGCTACACCAGTTAAGCAGCAAGTGAGAGTCCAGAGGAACTGGAAAGTATCACATAAAGCATCTTGCACAAGAGCTATTGAAAAGCAAAAATCGTATGATGGTATGTGTTGGAAAGGACCCTTTAATTCCAGGCTTCCTGCCATGGACCACCTTCCACTAGACCAGGCTGCTCTAGAGTCCCACCTGAGCCGGCTATGGACACTTCGAGGCATAGGGTATCCACAACTCACTTGGACCTGTACCGGTCTCATCAGTCTCACAATGACGAATGTCATCCTTATATCTAATCTATGCCTACCCTCTTTTAAGCCTCCTCTCCACCTAGGCCCCACTCCTCAAACTACGGAACCACTGCCCCATTGCCTGTTTCACCGCACGGTCCCCGTCTCGACACAAACACTGCGGGGCAAGGGAGGACAGCTAACCACGGGGCTGTCCTGTCGTCCCGATCACCGGACCCAGAGGTGGCGGTGGGGAACGATGACATACGTTCCGTGACGGCGGGCAAGACAGCGTTAGTCTCCTTCACCACCGTCGCTACGCTAGAGGCTCCTTCCCCGCCCAGCTGGCGGCAGCGTAAGACGGCGGCGGGCGGGCCTCGTTGCCTCATAGCCTTAAGGCTCCCCGGAAACTCTGGCCCCCGACGCGGGAAGGCAACCCCATGCCTCTTGGCTTTAAAGGAAACGGCGGTGCAAGGCGAGCTTCTCGCCGCCACGGTAACGGCCCGCTGCAGGGAGCGTGGCATTCCGCGGACCCGCCCCCGCCTGCCACCATGGCAACGGCAGTTGGAGGCGCCATGAGCCGCGCGGTGTCGGGCACCATGCAGGTTCTGCTCGTGGCGGATGGCCAAACGGCGCCTGGCCGGACTTTCAACTGCCCCTACGGTACCGAACCTGCGCCCCCCCGCCCCACCTACAGCCCCAGGGCGGGGAGCCACCGGTGCGGCAACCTGACGCCCGCCGCGGGGAGGAAGACCGCGCCCAGCGCGGGTGGACTGGGCTCGGGCCGAGAGCCAGGTGGTGGGCGAGGGGATGGGGAGCAGGTCCTGAAGCGGTTTAGCTGCCCGAGCAAGCCTCCCACCTCTCCCCGAGCCTCTCCTGCTGGCCGGCCAGCCAGAGACGACACCAAGGGGCCTTCAGCAAGCGAGCGGCAACTAGCAGGCAGGGAAAGCAGGTTTGGAGCTGAAAAGATGGGTGCTGCTCAGGAGCACGGCAGAGCCACACAGTGGTTAAGCACTGCGCCTGGCAGCAGTGACAAAGTTAACCAGGAGTGAGGAAAGCCTTTGGACCATGATACATCGGCGAGTTGAAGGAAAGCCTTCTCTGTATCCCAGAGGGAAGCATCATAGATGCATAGAATCGTTTAGTCTGGAATAGACCTTTAAGATCATTGAGTCTATTATCTGACTCTACCAAGTCTGGTGCTAAACATGTCCCCAGCACTACATCTCTGTGTGTTTTAAACACCTCTAGGGATGAGGATTCAACCACCCCTCTGGGGAGCCTGTTCCAGTGTTTGAAACCGCTTCAGTGAAGAAGTTTCTTCTAATAGCCAACCCTAAATCTCCCCTGGTGCAACTTCAGGCCATTTCCTCTCAACACTTGTTACTAGGGAGAAGAGACCAACACCCATCTGGCACCAATCTAGTTTCAGGGAATTGTAAAGAGTGAGAAGGTCTTCCCTTCAGCCTCTTTTTCTTCAGACTAAACAACCCCATTCACCTCAGCTACTCCCTATAAGACTTGTTCTCCAGACCCTTCACCAACTTTATTGCCATTTTCTGGACCCATATATAGTATATTTCCCCTGATCACTATTGCAACATGGTTTCTTTTCTTCTGTTTTACATCTTCATTCTCTGTTGAAGTTGTTTCCAAAGAAAGCAGATTTTGTTTTGAAAGTAGATTTTATTTTGGTCGTGCCCATGTTCCAGAGAATGGTAGTATTACAGCTCTGAGGGTCATTTGTGTGATGGTGGAATTTCTTTGATACAGAGACATGTATTTAATTTTTTTTCTCTCTCAATTTATGCTCTTGTGGATAGAAGAGGTAATTGAAGCCTGATGATTCATGCAGATTTCTCAAGTATGTAACTGGTTACATTTTTTCACTTACCTTTCAGACCCTCTCTACCCATTGTCAAGTGAGAAGGACCATTCAAAGTCAAATATCCACGTTCAGCCTGTCGGTGATAAGGTGGTAGGTGTTGACCAAAGATAATTCACGTTTACCTTTTATTTCTATGTGTGTGCATACACATGGGTAGCAACTGTCCCCTTCTAAGCTGCTCACTTAAAACAGTAACCTACAAAATGAGGGAAGCAGTTTCATCTAAAACAAGACTTAACACAGCAAGTAACCTTGCTTGCTGGCCTAGGGTGACTAGGCTTAGAAATAACCAGTTTCATGTCCTGAGTAATTTCCTAAATTTTGTCAGGATTTTAAGTACAATATCTCCACATGCTGTTAACAATAGCTTGTGTGTGTTATTAAGATCTGACTGTAGAGTTGTTGGGCTACTGTTCAAGTGGAGGTGTTAAAATGTGTTACTTCACACAGTGCTTGCTCATTTTGGGGTGTACTGACACTACAGCTCAAGGTGTAGATAGTTAAAAATGAACTAGGTAGCAACAGCTTAGCATCCTGTAAAGATCTCAGACCCATCCTGATTCTTTTGTGTAAGGTCAGCACAATTTAACTTCCTAGCTAAGCCTTTAGCTGGCTAGCCTATGCTTAGCTCCCTACTGCATTTGCTGCTTTGATATCAGTGTTCACCTTAGCTACTTTAAAACCAGCTAAAGCATGTCTGTGGGAGTGGCAGTCACACCTTTAGACAGCAGTGCTTGATGGCTGGACTGGCTGCATATAGATAGAAAACCAAAGGAAAACAGACTTGGTAGAACTGCACAACGAACTGGATTTTAAACTGAGTCCTGAAGCTGTGTGTTTGACAGAGCCTGCAAGGCAGGTATTTGAACTCTGAAACTTCAATTGAATTTAACAAGGCCAAGTGTGGAGTCCTGCCCTTCAGTCACAAACTGGATAGGTTTCCAGCCATCCGGTGCTGGCCTCTACCATCGTTAGCACATGCTGCTTGCCAGAACGAGAGCGAGGCAAAGTGATGTAGTCAATCTGCCAGGCTTCACCATACTTGTACTTGGACCATGGCTCACCATACCATAAGGGCTTGATTCGCTTAGCCTGCTTAATAGCAGCACAGATGTCACAGTCATGAATGACTTGGGTGAT
>VWZE01023431.1:151382-177690 GCA_013396675.1 Eubucco bourcierii | reverse complement strand
ACGAGGCCTTGAGTGAGCTGTACTAGTGGGAGGTGTCCCTGCCTATGGCAGGGGGTTGGAACTAGATGATCTTTGAGTTCCCTTCCAACCTTACCATTCTATGATTCTGTGATTCTAAACAAGCATTGTATCCATGGTTAAAGGCAAAGAGTTATAACTGTTCTGTAATGAGATGTAAACTACAATGAACTTATGATATGCCTACCCGTTTTTCATTATATGAAAGAATCTTCTGTCTTACAGAAAAAGAAAATGTTTAATGTTTTTGTCATTGCATAAGTAGCACAATAGCCTCTGCTTGCATGTAGGTCAGTGTTGAATTGTTTCAATTAAATTCCTGTTTCGAAATGAAGAAAATGAATTTCAAATATGCCTTTACTTAATCTCTAATATAACACTCTCAACTACATACCAATTTTAGATTAATCTTAGGTGACTCATCCTATGCAATTGCTGGTGATTTACTTGTGAATTTAATCATGGAATCATAATAGGATGGCTTAGTTTGGAAGGGACCTTAGAAATCATCTACTTCAACCTCCCCCCGCCATAGGCAGGGATGCCTCTCAACTAGACTTGACTGCTCAAGGCCTCATCCAAACCTGCCCTTGAACACCCTCAGGAAGGAGGCATCCACAGCCTCCCTGGGGAACCTATTCCATAGTGAAATAACACTCCCTTCTTGCATATGATTTGCATTTCCCATCAGTATCTTCTGACCAACCAATGGCCTCATCTATTAACCATAGTCAGCTTTGCAGCTGGTGTGAGGTAAGAAATAGAAGCCGTCAGTCTGCAAAGTGCAACGTGGTCTCAGCTCCCCGTAGTCAGTGTGATCAGTGATCCTCAGCACCTAGAGGACTGGCCTGATTGTATTGTTCTGTCTAGCCCAATTCTGATTAAATTTTGTGTCTATTTCAGGCACTACTGGAGAAGAAGAAAGTCAAGGAGCCAAAGAAGCCTTTCCATTTCCTAGAAAAAGTAGAAAAGCCTATTCTTCGCCCACCCACTCCAACCCTGGAAAATCCATCAATTGTAAGTGGGATGGGTTTAGCATGGTTTTTTTTTTCCTTCTTGATCCCTAATTGTTTCTTACACAGTTGCTAAAGAAATGCCCTGAGAAGGAATGAAGTGATCTTATCATTTTTGTGTGCCTTTGTGTTAGCAACAGCCCTTGCTATTTCTTCAGACTCTCCCAGGCTCTTTTTACTCCAGAAAGATACTAGCAGACAGAGAATTGAAAGTCTTTTACAATATCTGTTGGCCAGGTCTTTAATAAAACTTTATTTTAAGAAGATATAAATTATTAGAGATGTTAGTCCTTTGTTCTTGGGGGACAGAGTGACAGAATCAGGTGATGATTACTCAAGGTCTTTCAGCCTTCTAATCAAATCAAAGCACAAATGGAGCAATTATGTTTAGTCTCATTAAGGTTAGTGAGGTTTTTGGTGCTTAGCACTGAGGATGAACTTCGTTCATTTGTTGGAGTGAAACTTTTGTCAACATGCAGGATGCAGTCTTTGATGAGCATGCTGCAGTTCACAGTAAATGATTCTTCTGCAGAGACAGAAATAGCAGTCATGATGTGTCATGGGGGATGTGATGTGCTGTAGGAACCCCCCAGCTTTCTCAGGGACCTGCAACTTCTTTTCCTTTTTAAAAATAACGTATTTAAGAGATGGTTGCCCCAGTGGATTGCTTTGTCTGCTTATGAATACCATTTTTGTGATGATAAGAAGAATCAGGCACAATAACCATTTGAACTTGTGAATTTCAGTGTCACATAACCATGAAAGTGAGAGAAAATCTTATTAGATCTTTCATGCTGTCTTCCTTTGTGCAGTATGATGTCCTGTATTTTATACAGTCTATTTTAAGATGACCGAAACAAAAGTGCCTCCTTGGGAGGAGCTTTCCACAGCTTTACTAACTCCTAGGTGTTAGATATTGTATTGCAGTGGTAGCTTTACAGTGTTTAGATTTGCCAGTTTAGCAGATGTTCAAAGTATTTCCAAGTGACATAGAAAGGAATCAGAAAGATTTATCCCCCAGTGGAAGTCATTCTTGATCATGTTTACAGAATATTGCTTTTTAAAAAAGATTTCCAGTACAACAGAATTCCACCTAAATGAGTTCTGTCAGCGTCTGGTTTCTTTTCAAATATCATTATGTGTGACACATGAAAAAGTAGAGCTCTCCAGTGAAGCTCTATCTGTGACATCAGGCCAGTTCAGGCACTGGAAAGCAGCAGAATCCAAGTGAAATTTCTCCTGCCAACCGGCTTCAAGGAGTACTGAAATCAAAGCTCTCCTCTGTTAATGCTTCTTTTCCTGCCATACACAGATAAGGACTACCAAGTGCTAAGTGCACCAGTCTCTTCCTGATGGAGTTGAGGATCTCAAAAGGAGAGCGTTGCAGGCACAAGCAGGTGTCATAGACCACAAAGGCTACAAAAGAGAAGTGGGGAGAATGGAGGTGCTACTGCAGGCCTCCTCAAACCCTCTCCCCCAGTCATTTTTTTCATGCATTCACTAGCCAGAAGAAGTTCACAGAGCACTTCTGAATTCCTTCACCTGTTTATCACTTGCTCCCAGCCCCTTCCTAGTTTTCAGCCTGCTCCTAGATCTTTCTATATCCTTTTTGGTTTTTCTCACTGCAGGGCATGACAGACTATATCTCTCTTTATTCTTTCCTGCTGGTCTGTAGCAGACAAATGGAGAAGCCGATGATTACCTGACGATTACCCTTACCAAGGCAGCACCCAGCAACAGAAAAAACAGAAAAATGCATCTCACAAAAGTGTAAATAAAACCTCAGTCTGGCTTACCTGTCCAGTATATGTGTCACCTCATTTCCCAAAACTTCTGAAAGGCTTTCACACTGTAGCAGGGTGGTGTGGTAGAGTTTAACTTTCTATGTGACTGGAAAATCATGCCTTCTTTCTACTGAAAAAGAATGTACCACATCATAAGGCAGTCCTTTGGCTAGTTCTGCTTTGTTCCTCCTGGATGGTGGTATGAAAAGGCTTCCTTTTGCATTTAGAAAACTTAAATATGCAGTACCTAAGAAAAAACAGATACCAAGATTCAAGCCCACAACTTCTTTCATCCCACGCTCTTCCCTGTTTTTCCAGCACTTCTAAAATACCACATTTCAATGCAGACCTCACAGGCTCTTTATTAAAAACACTTCCTTACCATTTTTAGACTTATTTTTATCTTTCCCAGGCACCCAATGAGCTTTTTCCTTCTGTTACCATCAGCTCCAGACCAGAAGACCTTGTAGCTGTGCTGCTTCTATTTAAAAATAAGTATTTTCTAGTTATTTTTCCCTTCTTTTCTCTTGTGGTTCTGCTCCCTTTCCCACTATACTTCATCATTCTTCCAGGTTGGTATCAGTCTCTCAATGCTAGGTCAGTAAAGCTCTCAACCAGACAAATCGCACGCATATATAACGCATAAATTCTCCTTCCAAAATAATCACTTTCTGAGTCTTAACTGTGCTGAGTTACTCTGATAAAGGTCAGCACTGGGATAAATATGAAAAGAAAAATGTTCCCTTGTAATTTAATCTCTCTGTTTATGGTAAACATCTCTCTTGTACCTCATTCAGTAATAACTCTATCCTCTTAGTGTCTTGGCCTGCTAATGTAGCTGATGCCCTTTTTGCAAACTCAGATTTTCAGTCAAAGCTACGAATAGTACTTTGGATGCATACACTAACTTTATCACATCTCCTTATCTTTAGGTACTCCTCTCTAAAGACCCTCTAAAATCTCACACAGAATGTGATTCTAGAGCCTCTCTCCCCCGTCTCTTGTCAAACATGGGAATTCATCTTATTCTGGCTCACCTTCCTTTCCCTAGAAATTAGAAGAATGTGGTGAAACAATTAAGACAAAGATGGATAAGAGTTAGAAGTTTTGGTACTTAGATGGATATAGTAGTCTACAGAAATTTCAGTAACCAAAGAAATAATTAATTATTGTATTCTTCTTTGTGTTTTGGCAGGAGGAAGAGGAAACAGAACTGGCAGTGATCTGTCTGCAGAAGCTGCTCCGAGGGAGAGCTATCCAGAACATGGTATTCTGTGTCTCTTTGGTTATGTCTCTCCAGAATGATGGTGGGAATGATTGGAAGTGTGTTTGCAGTCTTTATTCCACAGCATTAATCAAGGGTAATGAGGCTTCAGCAGCATGCTCTCCTCTGCTGCTTGGAGTCCTCTAAGCCTGAAGTCTTTGCTCTCCAGCCCAAATTTCTTACAGGAACTTCTAGGTTCCTACACATAGCTGTTAGTGTCTCCCTGTTCCTGCCACCCCTACACTCAGCTGTTTAGTTAGATGCTTCATAGCAGAATTACTCAAATGGCAAAATCTAGACTAGGTCTGGGCCATGCATACAGTTTGCCTCGATTAAGCCAAGATCCCAGGCATGAGAAACCTCCCACATCTCAGCAGGGCAGGTTGTATTTCATACCATCTTTCCAGCTTCCTTTGGTAGTGAGCTGAACCTTAGATGGAGTAACTGAAGTATCCTACCACCATGATTCCCAGCAGGTGCAGGATTCTGCTTCCAGTGAAGCAGAAGTAGTCCTAGGTATAAATTGCATATCCATGCCTCATGGTCTTTATGTTAAGCACTTTTGATCCAGAAGGTTTGTTTTCATGCCTGCTAAGAATATAATTGATATTCTCATTTGCATTAATTGCTTAATGCTTGTGAAGTGTTACCATGTGGCTCCCTGACCTGAGCTTTATCAAACAGTGCAATACTATGAAGGTGGCTTGAGGTGGAATATAGACTTCCTAGGTCTTCTCCAGTTCTGTGGTGGATCTATGAGAAGGATTGTTTTATGCCATTGCAGGACTGCTGACTTCCACACCATGCAGTGTCCCATTGTTTTAGGAACGTCCATCCAGCTACTGCTGGATCAGAAATACATGACTCAGTTGGGGAATGATGTGAGCAGGGTTGAAGTGATCCTGTGTTGCTGTTGGAAGTCATTTTGGAAGAGAGGGTGACTGAAAGTAAGGCAGTGTCTGGGAGGAGGTTGGGCCACATAACCATGTAACAAGATACAGCAGAAGTTTCAACAACACCCTCACCTTTGCTTTGAGCTGCTGCCAGACTCCCTCAAAATGAGAGTCAGACACCAGCAGATATTTGAACAAGAGACTTCTAATCCTGGAATGAGGAAAAAGGGCAGTGCCCACACAAGGAAGCTTTGATGTTGAGGCCGATGGAACAGGATATCCAGAAGGCTACTGCCCTTTTTGCTTGACAGTGGTGTTGCTGTTCTGCATTCCAGTTGTTTGAGTTCTGGGTGAAGCTGAACAGAATTAAAAGTAAAAATTGTAGGAAAATTGTAGTAAAGTAGGAAAAGACTTCAATGAAGAAGGTCTCAACTCTCATCTTCTATGCAGGAGGGTTTAGGCAACACTACCTGACAGCTGTAGTGTTTACCTAAACACAGCCATAAATTCGTGATGGACAACTAGGTCTTGGAAACAGCCACCTGCAGTTTGGAGAAGGAGGGTGTGCTCTGCTGGCAAAGCATGTTGACCTGTATTCTTCATTTAACATGCTTGGGTTTTTTAATTTATTTTGAAAGATGTTTGAAGAAAAGGAGAAGCGGCTGGAACTGATCCGAGAGCTGCGCACCACGCAGGCGCTCCAGGAGGATGGGCAGCTGCTTTTGGAGGCAGAGGCTCAAGTCACACTGGCTCTGCAGCGGCAGCAGAAGTTGCAAATGGACAAGGTTTGCCTGTGTAGATGAGAAGGCTGATGCACAGCACTGTCCTGACCTGTGCTTGCAGTACCACTACTGATCCCACATTCAATTTTTGTTCAATTTTCTGTTATCCACAGACAAGCAGACAAAGCACCCTGAGGAACAGAAATCCTCTTCTTGCACATGCCAAGCACTGAATGCCTGAGGGGCTAAAATTGCTGCCTTGCTGCTGGGGGGGGGGGAATCTGGGGCATTTCAGAAGCAGAGTGGGATGCCTTGACCACAGTTGCTACCCTGGCTGTACTTGCTTTCTTTGCAGACAGCACTTATTTATATTTACAGGGCTTTGAACAAGCTGCACTGTCAGACCAAGTTCACTTTTCCCACCTTTCAGTCCATTTGACTTGTGCTGTGACCTGGCACCAGAATATGTGCTTACCACTCACATCTGTCAAATGTTTTACTGACTCTGTCTTACTGCTCTGTCATTTCCCTGTTCCTTTTCTAGCTTGGCACCCTCTCAGACGTTAAACATCACAAAGGAAGCCAAAGAGGGCTTCATTTATAAACTTTCTTGGATTTGAAACTTTTAGGACCACAGCAACGGTATCACCTTGTTGTACTTGCCACACTGGCAGAGAAATTTTGGGCTCCATCCTCTGCCAAGGATCTAGTGAGAGCCAGGGGTGCGAATTTCCATCCTTTTTTCCTTGCAGGGTCACAGCCTTCCAAAGCGAATCCAAAGGCAGATACTGGTCTGAAATGGATCATAAAGAACTTTTGTCCAGACTCCTCTGCATCTCAGATACACAGTAATTCCACATTCCTGCAGGTTTTCCTATAGGTTTTCCTACTCTCCTGTTTTTGTCAGTGACCAGCTGTGCGGCAGCTCTGCAGCTTCCAGGTTACAATAGCAGCATCTGCTGGCCAGCTGGCCTGGTGGAGATAAATGCAGACCACTGCTTCCTGCTGAGTGGGCAGCAACAAGATTTCCCCTTAGATCTCAGGAAAAACTGAACTAGGTGACTGTGTTTTACTGTTTATTGTTTCCAGATGATTCCTCACACACAGGGAGCCCAGGTGTGGAAAGCAGAGTTTTTCTACTAGGAGATTAAGAGAAAAATAAAGGCTTAGGCATTAGGAATTTGAAATGCTCTTCTCTTCTGGAAGCCCAGTTGGGGGTCAAAGAGAGAGCAGTTCAGACACCGTAATGACATTCATAGAGAGGAAGCAAATGATAGAGGTGCTG
Source organism: Eubucco bourcierii (assembly GCA_013396675.1). NCBI lineage: Eukaryota > Metazoa > Chordata > Aves > Piciformes > Ramphastidae > Eubucco > Eubucco bourcierii. Next base: position 170,711 of record VWZE01023431.1, on the reverse strand, counting down.
ACCTCTGATCGTGGAGTTTCCTTTTGGGAGAGCTACTCTCCCCTTCTGCTTGTATCTCTTACGTTTCCTTTTTACTGTGTCTCTTAAGGCACACAGTCCAAGGCTCAGGTCTTCAAGCATTTTGAACTTTAAAACTCTGAGGAATGCATGTGCTCGAGTTTTCATGTGTGGCTATTTTACAAAGTCACTGGTGACTCACAGTTCTATGAGTTTTGGTGGTCATGTTCTTATTTCAGGGTTTTGACCTTTCCATTATGAAAAGAGGCATTTTCCAATAAAGGCTTCCTGCAGAAAGAGGCTGAAGATAAGACAATCAAAGATGAGAGGTTGAAAATTACCAACCTTGACTATGACAAAAGCTTAAAACAGCAGTGTTCCTGTGTTGTTTCCTTCCATTTCACACCAGTTGTAGATACAACACCTGCAGCAATAAAGAGTACTTTAATTCCCTGTTATCCTTCCCTGTGGCCTGCTGCAGTTAATGCATTGCTGTCCTTCACCTGAAACACCTACGGGCTATGCACTGTCACTTCTAGATGTATGCAACACTTAGAATCCCTCTTTCTTTGAAGCATTGCATGAACAAGTGTCACATCAGTATAAGAAAGCTGATTTATTACTTCTTGCCTGGGATAATTCAGTTCCATTTTGGGTTTTACGTTCAGGTCTACTCCATTATTGCCTGCTTATTCCAACAACAACAACACATCATCCCAGCCAGATCCAGATGAGTCCTCCTGATGAAGACTGTAGTTTCATAGTCCATATTGGAGATAATGAACTTACCATAGATCTTGTCCTTTTCAAAGTGCAATCACACATACCCAGCCTATAAAATGCAATGTGCTTGGAACAAGGAGTGAATGGCACAGTCGTGCCGAACACCTGGAATTCAGTCTCAGCTCTCACAGACTTTCTGATTTTCCATTACCTGGAATTTCGAGTTCTTGTTTGCAGTTCTGCAAACTTAGTGTAATGGCTGTTGATATGAATCTGTGAGCAGTTAGTAACTTGCACAGTGTTAGGTAATAACTCAGTCCCTAAACTGTAGGCACTAATGGTTGCTGTATTACCTCAGCAAGCTGAATTACTTTGGTTACAATCACGAATGTCCAACCACAGATGAACCATTTCACTGAGGTGGCTTTCCACTGTAACAAACATTTTGTATCCTCAGGAGAGGATAGAAATGTGGCCGTACTTAGAGTTTCAGCTTCCTAAATCTTTTCTCAAGCTTCCTACTCATAAAGATTGGTGCCTTATTTTCCAGATGCTAGAAGGAAGCTTCGTTTACAGATTTTGGTGCTGTTTTTCTGTTCTGATCTAGTTAAGTTTAGGAGAGCACCCAGCTGAAGGAATTTAATTGTCACTCTTACACCTCTCCTTTCCTGGTCTGCACAGTGGAGCATTCCTTGGTAACAAGCAGATAACTTAAGCAATTACTCCGGTTATACTCAGAGCCACAAAAGCAGTTCAGCAGGAATACAGTGTATCTAGTGCTTGTCTCCTTCCACTCTCCCAACCATAGAGGCTGCTTGTCCTAGTGTGACAGTATTAGGACTGTTGCTGCCCTGACTCGTTTTGTCATTTTCAGTCTCTTTACATCATCAAAGCCTGTACCCAGGACCATTACATTATGCAGAATCCAGGCCAGCACATGTGAAAGAATGCAAAACTTGTAGGGTTGTCTCATGGCAGCTCCGAGTGGGTGTTGCAGAGCTGTTTCACATGCCTGTGGTAGTCCTGGGACTTGGAACAACATTCCTGGGGTTTGTAACACAATTTTTTTTTTCATTATGTATTTTTTAAAGCTGTCATCTGTAGAAAACCACTTGGCTAGGGAAGAAGGAAGGGCATTGGCGAACATGTTTGATTTCCTATCCAAAGAGCTGGTGAGGCTGCAAGAAGAACGGAAGATCCACGCTTTCGTCATGCTGGCTGAGAGGGAGAGGCGGATGCGGGAAGCGGAGGAGAGCGGACGGCGGCAGGCGGAAGAGAGGCGGCGGCAGGAAGAAGATGAGGTTTTCAGGCAGGCAAGAGAGGGACACTGGTGGGGCTGTGGGTGGTGTATAGGAACTGCCTCCTTGTGGGAAGGTCCAGATGGAAGGGAGGTGCTTCAGATCAGACTGGTGACAGTGTTAAAATCGAATGGAAACGCTTGGTGAAGTGTCCCAGGTTGGGAACTATAAGGTTAAAAAGAGCCCTCTGGGGACTGGAAGATTGTTATTCAATCCCATCATTCTGCTATCTCTTCATAAGCTCAGGGCAAGGCCAGCTTGTGCTCCATCCTCCCCCTCCAGCCTTGCACCAGGCAGGAGCTCCCTTATCAGGATAAACATGTAAGGATAGGCCTTGTTTGGGGCCTCCAGAGGCTGTGCTTAGGCCTCTGGAGGATGGCAGTGGCATGGGGTGGGGGGGAGGACTGGAGCACTGGGGATTGTAGACTTAGTTTTGGGTTGGGGGAAAATTCATGGGGTTTGTTAATGGCATATGTATCTGCTTTGTAATTTCTGTCTGTAACTCTCTCTCCAAATACAATTCTGTTTTTCCTCCAGTTCGTTTGAGAGCTTTACTCTGTCGGCTCTTCAAACCCACGACAGAACAATTGGTGGCCCGTACGGGGATCCACCCTAACCTGGTACATGAAGAAAGGGTGGTTTCTTCCTAAAAGAATCAGACCCATTAAATGAAGGATGACCCAAACAGCCCTACAGACAGTCCTGTTAGGCATAGTGTGAATGGATGCAGGTTTCTAAATTTCCTCCACAAACACCTTTGGAGAACAGATGTGTCTAGGTCAGCATTAGGAACAATGGTTTCTTAGCGCTTGGTCTGCCCAGCAAAACTTTTAGGTGCTTTCCTAGGAAGGATGCCTTTAAGCAGGGCTTTGGAAAAATTTTGCCTGCCCCACCCCAAGTGGACTACAAATAACAAGAGGTAAAAAAACTATTTTGAAGTCATTATAATGGATAACATACCCTTAAAATCTAGAAACAAACCCCCTGAATTACCATGTTCCATATTCTATAGTCCTGTTCCTGATCCCTGGCTCCTAACTACATGAAGCATATTTCTCCCAGTTAAAAGGAGTGAGTGGGAGCCTAATTGACTAAACCAATAATTTTCAAACTTTGTGGGAGGAGGTCAACACCAAAAGAGTCTGGCATTATGGTTTTTTGGGGGTTTTTTTAGCTTTTCTTTTTCTGCATCTCTGAGTGGGAAGCAAGGAGGGTCAAAGTGCCCTAAGCTCATGCCCTTCAAATTAGCATTAGGAAAACATCCATTTCTAGAATCTCTTCTCTACAACCATTGTCAGGAATCCAATAAATGGTTTTATTTACACTACTTTGACTGTCTTGATGGAACATTTTCCTTGAGGATTTAGCTGAATGAGAGCTGATTAATTTACTGAAGTCAATACTAATGATTATTGTTTGGCAGTTACTGCTCTGGAAAGCATGAGAACTGAGGAAGCAACTGCCATTGCATTACAGAACTAACCTGCAGCAGCAGAATTGGATCCATGAATAAGATTTTCCTCCACCACTGCTGTTTGTTGGGTTTTTTGGTTTTGTTTGGTTTTTTTTTTTTTTGGTTGGTTGGTTGGGTTCTTCTTGTCCTGCACTTGTTTTGTTCAATTAGTTCTCAGAATCATTAGAAAATAAATTATCAGACAAGTCATTCTTCCCAGAAATCACCTCTGAAAACAGATCTCAAACTGGTCTGCTTGAAATTGAAAAGGCTGATGGAGCTGGGGCTCTTTAATTTGGAGGAGACTAAGGGGTCACCTCATTCATGTTTATAAATATGTAAAGGATGAGTGCCAGGAGGCTGGAGCCAGGCTCTGCTGGGTGATGCCCAATGACAGGACAAACAGCAATGGGTGGAAGTTGAGGCATAGGAAGTTCCATAGAAACATGAGGAAATTTTTTTTCACAGTGAGGGTGACAGAACACTGGAACAGGCTGCCCTGAGGCACTGTGGAATCTCCCTCTCTGGAGATATTCAAGACTTGCCTGGATGTGGTCCTGGGTGATCTGCTATAGGTGATCCTGGGTGATGTGCTATAGCTGATCCTGCTCTGGCAGGGTGGTTGGCCTAGATGATCTTTTGAGGTCCCTTCCAGCCTCTGGCATTCTGTGGTTCTGTGAAATTGAGAGTCTGGTAAAAACCTGTGTGATGGTTTGGGAGTTCCCCACTCCCCCCACACTTTGTAAAATGACCCAGACTAGAACTCAGCCGGCTGGAAGTTAAGGACTGAAGCTCTACTTACAGCTCAGCACAATGTACNCTGAAGCTCTATTTACAGCTCAGCACAATGTACAGCAGAGATGTACACTGCAGACAGGAATAGTTACAGACATAGACAAGTTAAAGGCAATACAGAAACACAACTCCCCTCCCAGAAATCAGAGAGCCCAGGAGGGGCTCCCAACCACCCTTCCACCTTCTCCCCACCCCTGTACCTTACCCCAAGGTTTGCCTTATACACAAGATGAGTTTGGAGGATCAGCCAGGGGGGTTAGAAGTAGCGTGGTTAGTTTAGCAGAGAGGTCCAGACCAAAACAGCTAGAAAGCCCAAGACTCTCAGGGAGAGTGCCTTGCCTATGTTTGTCTTCTTAAACATCTCAGCAAGCCTATGAGTGAAGTAGACATCACCATTGCTTTCCTTTCACAGCCTATAATATAATTATTTTCATTTAAAAATTCCAATCAGCCTCAAACCAGCACGACCTGTTGTTCTTGCTTCTTTGGAAGTCTGCTTCCTGTGTGCTCCTGGCACGGTAAGAAGCAGAGGAACGACGTCTTGGTGTTGTGTTGCAGGTGGTGAAAGTGCACCAGCGCACTATTGACTCCTACTTGGAAGACATTATCCTAAGCAGCATAGAGCGTGCAGCTGAAGAACAAGCCCGGGAAGAGGTGCAGAGAAGGGCTGCGGAAATCAATGACATTGCCTACGAAATGGAAAGTCGGTAGGTTGTGAAGGGCACGTTAGAGGCTGATTACAGCAGTTTAGAATCTGCCTGGCCATCTGCATCTGTGTAGAACCTAAGACAGGGGAAGGAGTGGAGCAATGCTGCTCATGATCACTTCATTAGTGTGACTGCTGAATGGGAACCCACACTCAACTACCTGGTGCACACAGATAAATCCATCAGAGCCCTATTTCTGTACAGCATGTGCCAGATGCCCTTTGCAAATCACTTGTGGGATCTGTGAATTGCCCTTCCTAGACTTCTTCACGGCAGTATGATGCTGTGACTGAGCTTTAAGTGAATCTGGGAACTGCCTAAAGCAATGCCCATTCATTCTGGCCTTTTCATTTATTTACACTACAACAGAAAATCCATTTGAAAGAGATGCTAAAAGATACAGCTATACAGCAGCCTTGGATTCTAGGGTGGCTGTTCTTTAAGAAACTGCCAATTTCCATGGGGGTCAGTCATATTGATGGCTGCCTGACAAAGCACTTTGAGTAGAGTAAGTTGTTGAGAACACCAGAGTCTTGTGTTTGGCTGGGACATCAGCAGTGAATTACTTTTCAGGATCTGCCAAAGCTCCAGTTCAGTTTTTCTATGCTCTTTTTTTTTTGGAATTGAGCCATAAAAATCCCAGTGACTCTCCTATGGTACGGCAGCTGTGTATTTTGTAACTAGCTGAATACAACCAGAACGTTGAGATCTTTGGGGAGAATGAAAATGTAGATAATGCATGCAGCCCCTGGGCCAATTGGGAACCCACCAAACACTGGCATGGAAAAGAGCATGGGGACCAGCCAAAAGCAGAGTCACAAAAGAGAAGAGTTTAGCAAACTCAGCAATGGGCCAATGACTAAACTGAGAAAAGACACAAATCCTCGGAGGCAGCTGCCTGTCTAACTCAGTCTGTCATCACTGAGAACTGGGCTCCTACGTAACCTTCGAGGAAAAGGAGCCTAAGGTGATCTTCTCCCTGGAAGTGCTGCTTTACAACTGCTTTGGCAAGGCTGTGCCAAAGGGAACAGCCACGTTTTCACTTCTCCACAGGACAGAGAGAGACACAGCTTACAATGACTGTGACAATGCACTCCCTTGAAAATAGTGAGAGTATTTACAGGGGAGTCTTGTGTGTTTGCAGAGGTGATCTGGAGAAAAATACTAATACCATTCTGCACCCCTTCTGCAGTCGAACTCGCCTACAGTCAGAAGAGATTGTAGCAGAGCTGGTGTATGATTTCCTGATCCCAGAAGCTGAGAAAATGTCTATCAGAGAAAAAGGTGAGGAGTCCAGTAACTTCATTCTCTTTCTCCTCATTCTAGCTCACCGAAAGGAGTGATGCAGTGCCAAGAGTTATCTCAGCTCTGAGATGATGCTTTTGCACCCTGCAGGTAGAAAGTTAAGCACTCTGGCCCTTTTTCACCAGTTTCTCATGGGCTGTTGTCATGGGCTTAAAGAGCCAACAGAGTGAAGTTCTCAAATGAATTGGAGAAAAAACAGAATTGTATTTGCAGAGAGAGTTACAGATAGAAATTACAAAGCAGATACAGAATCCATAAGTGAACCCCCTGAATTTTCCCCCAACCCAAAACTAAATCTATCATCCCCAGTGCTCCAATCCTCCCCCCCCTCCATGCCTCTGCCATCCAAGAGGCCTAAGCACAGCCTCTGGAGGCCCCAAACCAGGCCTATCCTTGCATGTTTGTCCCGATAACGCAGCTCCTGCCCAACACAAGGCTGGAGGGGGAGGAAAGGAGAAGGAGCTGGCCTGGCCCTGAGTTTAGGAAGAGACAGCAGAATAGTGGGATTGAATAACAATCTTCTAGTCCCTAGAGGACTTTTTTAACCTTATAGTTCCCAACCTGGGACAGCTGTGCTCTTTTCAAACTGTGGCCTCAGTTCAGACCTGATGCGAATTTAGTGTTATCTGCCACAATAAAAGTACCTGAAGAGGCAGCCCAATGCACTATCAAAACCAAACTGGGAACAGTCTTTAAGCAGCATAGCTGCCAGTTGTCTGTTATGTGACACTTTCTAGAAACTGTAGAAATCTTAAGAGGCAGATTACTTAAATACATGCAGTATGTGGAAGGAAGATTATTTTCTTTTTCTATGCTTACCTCCCCTCTCCCAAAGTGGTTAAGCAAAGATAAGGTTTTAAAGTTGGCTGTAGTGGCATCGTGTTTTAAACAGATAATCTTGCAGTTGTAAAAAGTGCTTCTGTTTAGCCAAAATGGCATCACATCTGTCAAAAATCCAGAGGGGAAGGCCCTGGAAACCTGTGAATTACATTGAGTCTCATGAATAAATGGCTGTACTTAACTTGGGGACTATGCACTGACCAGCATGCTCAGAAGGCTGTGGCTAAACAAGTCGCCCCTAGAGAGTGGATGTAACCTAAGAAAAGCAGTTGCATCACAGTAGAGCTTGAAGTGGTCCTTGCTGCAGTGTACTTCTCTGACTTGAGAACAAAGGCACTTCACTGGTTTTTTTTTGGTTGCTTCCTGAATGAAAACGCAAACCCTACAAATGCATTTTGTCACCTCTGAATTGTGCAAACCTTTTTCTTCCTAGCTTGTGCATTTGGCACAACAATTCAGCAGCTGGCAATTCTGCATCGGCTTAAATCACCTCCTTTCTCCTTAGCCCTTATTCTATCAGCCAGCCAGAGCAGGTGATGTAATTTCAGTCAATGAAGCCTGCAGCTCAGGCACTAACACAGCTTAGCCTGTCTCATAAAGGAGAACAGAAAGAGAAGACCTGGGGATGGCCTAGTATTCTGGATGTACAGAAAAAGCATCAAGGAAGAGTATGTGTACTGGGCTTAAATGCAACAGCAGCTAATGAACAAAGCACCTCAAGCACTCCTAAGTAACAGGAGAAAATATCTTCAGTATCTATGACAGCTGTAGAGGGTTTGCCTGGAAGAAAGCAGAGTGAGACCCAGACAAAAATTAAAGTGGGTGCTGATAGAACTAAAGCAATAGGTGATGAAAGTACCAAAGTGTCAAACATGGTGAGGTGAAATTTGCCACAATGTTTTCCTGGCAGAAGACATCAGCTGTCAGGAAAAGACCTGGTTTGTACTCTCTTCTGCTATTGCTGCATGGGGTGGAGGGGACTCCATATGCTTAAAAAACAGCTGAATTCTACCAAGTGTATGTATGGTCTGATGAAAAAACATAAACCTCCCTCACAGTGATACATTCAGGGAAGCAGAATCAGCAACTATTCTATGCAAGCCCAAAGGAAATAGTAGGAAAGAAAGGCATGGGAAAGAATGGCATTAGATCTCACAAGCACATCAGAGCGTTTCTGTGGCAGCTTTTGAAGCTCTCTCTTTAGTGAGCCAGATTATTTGTTAAGAAACTGTTTTAACACCCTGGCACATGCTTGAGCATATACCCCTTCCTTCAAACTAGCAGGAAGTGGCCTGTGAGCACAGTGGTCTGGCCTGCCAGAGGAGCAAATCCATGTGTAGAACAAAGGTTTAAGGGCCTGCAAGGTCAATCTCCACCTACACTTTAGCTCCGCCTTAAACATTTTTCTTTTGCCATGACCTATTTTTAAATTTTCTTCTGTTTTCCTCCTCCCATTTTTGTTGCTTTCCTGTGCATAAAACCAGGGTTTATCTAATACTGGTCATCCCCAAACCCCTCTGCACCTCACTTCTAAACCCTCCCTCACTGGAAGTAGAAGTCAGTGTGCTGATACGGCAAAACTTGCTTCTAAAAGGACAATCACTCACCAGCTTGAGCCTGCTTTCTTTTAGATGGAATTCACTGTGGATGGAGGGACTGCAGCAATACCAGTGAAGAGTATTCCCAGTACAATTCATGCAGTTCATGCATACAGGATTGAAGACAAAATGCCTTGGGTAGACAAAGCTGTCCTGGGAATTGAGAGCCAGCTGGCAAAGGTCAGCTTTTCAAATGCAAGTGAGCTCCAGTTGCATTCACTGTTGGCAAAATGGATGTGAGAGATGGATAAACATAAACAGGGATGGGTTAGTAACGTTGAGTGAGGCAGTCAGTGACAACATGCAGAGCTGTATGAGTGTGCAAAACACCAGGGGTTCACATTCACAGTTAAAGTACAGCTCAACATTACAGTATAAACAGGCCAAAGCAACAGGGAAGTCTTGGGCTTCTCCAGGGAAGGGACACAGTGAGAACCACAGCTCATTCCTGCAACATTCCACACACTCTCCTTACCAGAAAGCAGTGTTTCACACACCCTCCAGTGATTGTTTACCAGCATCCTAAGTCCAGAGGGAGAAAAGAAGCAACAAAGAATAGTGGAGAGTGATGAGAACAGTAGGGTGAATGCTTTGGCTTGGGTAATTATTTCCCAAGAAGTGGGATGGAAATGTATATGAATGGGACCAGATGAAAATTGTAAAACATAGAGCACTCTTGCAGTAGCAAAAGGGAGCCAGTAAGGTAGGTGTCTTACTGTGCCTATACTGTCTCCAGGTCTTGCCTTGAGCTCTGTAAGAGTTTCTGAAGAGCAGGCAAAATCACACCATAGGAGAGGGCAGGCTTCCAGAGGCGTGCCACAGTTAACAAACACTGAAGGAAAAGTTGCTTCAGCTGCCTGGTGGCATATCCTGGGCAGTTATGCCCTAAGCTGGAAAGGAAAATGCTTTGCCTGTGCTTCCCACAGTGGGGGCTCGTCTTCAAAGTGAAATGCGAAGTTGGTTGCTGCTATTAGGTGGCAGTAGAACACTTCCAGCCAAAGTTAGAAGGGCGTGATTTTTTTTTTTTCCTGAGACAGGCTTTTCCACAGCTGCAGGAAGGCTGAAGGCTGTCCCTCCCTCCTCCCCTACAGAGCCCTTTGCTGTAGGCTTCCACGTAAAACCCTTACCTCTTTTTATGCACAGTGAGGCAGTCCCAAAGAAAGCACATCTACGCTGCTCACCGGATCATCCACAGGGGCACAGAGAGGCTGCTGGCTGATCTGGCAGTACCTCGGGAGACATCTGCCCGCAAGACAGAGAGAGCTCCTCCTGCTGGGACGGGCAGCGCTGCTTTGGGTGGGACAGCTGCCGGACCAAGTGCAGCTGGCAGCGGTTGCTCTGCCCCAGTTGCACACGAAGTAGGTGAACTTCTGTGCGAAGAAAGACCAGGAGAGACGGCAGTGGACCCTTCTGATGGATCAGACAAGGATCCCACAGCCTCCTAGAGACAGAAGAGTTTCTAGGACAGACAGGTGAGTTTCCCTTGCCCTCTTATGATTTGAGCTGGGAGCACGGTGAAGGAGATGGAATCACGTTACATTGACTTCTTTTCAGGGCATCCAGAATGGAAAATGCTCCCTCTCCCTTGGGCTGTCCCCTCTGCTGCCTGCCAGCAATGTTATCCTGGAACCACTCTGTATACATTTTGGTGTGGCAGCCCAGTCCAGCACCCTCCACCCATTCCCAACTAGCTTTGCACCTTATTAGCTTATTTTCCTCTTCTAATTAATAAGAGAAGCTTGAGCGAGAAAGCAGTGTTAGCATTCCCTGTTTGTCTTCCAGGCAGAGACCAGTAAAGCTCAATACCTGGCTTTTGATGACATTTCCTTGCACCAATAACATTAAATGAAAAACATATTCCAGCAGTGGGGAATTTTGAGTTGAGATCATACATGGAGCCTTTCCTGAAGCACGTCCCTCTGATTTCCTCAGTGGAGTACAGCAGAGTGGCTTCCCGCATTAGCACTGCTATCAATAAAGCATTGCAGTGGAATGAAAACGGTCAGATCTTGCATCATCTTTTCACACAATTAGTCCTTGCATGAAGAAAAGGCACCCTTGACCTCACAGAGTGGCTCCTGCCAACCAGGCAGTGGCTGGCACTAACAACTAAGGCTAGGTGATAGCAGAATGACATGGCAGAAGCTGATGTAGCTTGTGCAAGGAACCCATTAGCCACTGCTTGTGGCTTTTCCAGAAATGTTATTATTTGGGCAAACCTCTTCTTGGTTTTTTGTTTGTTTGTTTCTGTTTGGGTTTTTGTTTGGTGGTTGGGGGTTTTTTTTTGCCCCAAAGGAAAACAGTTCTGGAAAGCATCTGCTCTTTCTTAGAAGAGCATTAGTCACTCTGCCTTTCCAGCTCCAAGGGGCTCCACAGAGAGGATGATGCTGGCTTTGCCTTGTTCGCCAGCGTGAGGGTGCTCCAGCTGAGGATGTCAGCAACTGGCAGGCTGCAGACAGATGGGAGAGCTGTCAGGGGCTTGCTCAGCTCTCCCGGAGCCTTCACCTGTCAAAACTCCAGAGGTCTGTGGCTTTAGCGTCTGAAAGGAACATTGGCATTGGCACCAACATCAGACGCACCAGCTGGCACCCGCACACCCAAAATGCTTATTCAACTTACACTACAAAGAGCAGTGCTAGCTCTGTGGGCTGTTCTCTTGAGTGCTTCCATCACTTCTCTGGAACTGACGGCCTGGTCTTCGTGCTGGACCTGGAAAGCTTCACTCTGGGCCAGATAACTAATCCTGAACACAGAGCTGCTGCTCCTCCAAAACAAAACTCGGCAGCAGGGCAAAAATTCAGGCTCATTAGTGCATTCCTGGAAAAAAATTGCATCAGGTTTCTGTTTTGTGAATTGGCCTGGGAGCAGCAGGGAGGGAGAAGAGGTAGAGAGGAGAGCAAAAAAATGTAAATGTTGCATTGAGCTGTAAATCAGAACTGGGGAAAGGAAACCAGATGCTGCACCAAGAAACTACTGCTGGCCTTCAGGTCACTGAACCAGGGCCGCCAGGTGACTTGGTGGGGTCAGGCAGCCACAGAAGTACCACAAAATCCAGCAGTGGTCAGAGAGTTGAGTTAGGACTCCATGAGAATGATCCCATTAGGGTTTATGGGAGAATTCTCAGTGTGTAGGGAACTTGTCAGTAAACGGGGAGACAGTGAACACAAACCCAGAAACACTCACCAGGGCGTGGGAGGGAGGCTGTGCAGAGATTGGCTCTGTGCCTCAGGCCACCTTGGACAAATTTAGCCTGCTTGAAAGAAGGGGGATAACACGAATCACAAGATCCAATGTAATAAGAGACATGGAAAACCTGATGCAGCAGATCAGTGGAACAGGAAGACCAATCCAGCAAGGCATTTGCTGTGCTACTGAGACAGGCTGTCAAAATAAACATTCTCCATGTGGCTTGCTGCACAATTTGATGGTGGTTTTAAAAAGAGAAGAAGTATTCCAACAGGTGTGGGGATGGACTTTGGATGCAGCCCTCTGCATGACAACAAGGAGGCAGAGAAATCCAGATGCTGTGCACAGGCTGAGCTGCAAGTGCCTTGGCTTTTGTTCTGACTTGAGGGACACCATCAAGGCAAAGCCATCTTTTCCACATGACATTGCCTAGAAACTGCTTTCAGTTATTCTGCTTGGTTGTTCCTCAAGTTTTGCAGAATGTGCTTTCAGAAGAAGAAAGAGCACAGTGAGAGGGAATTGGGAATGCAAATCAGGAGCACAAGAATGTGGCATTCCCTCTTCCAGAAGGAGACAGCAACCCTGCCTGGGAGCCAGTACCTGAAACAAAACACGTCAGATGTCACCAGGGCTGTACTGACACAGTGAGACATGGGAAAATTCTGCATCTCCCACATTTCTTCCAACAATGCAGTGGAAATGCTAGGGAAATTCTGCTTGTCCTGCTTTTCTTCTACCAGCTGCTAGCTGGGTGGGAACCTGGCTGTGCCACCCTGCTCATCCTGGCAGGTGTGGAACACCAGCTGAACCATGTGAGCCTCTGGGGTCACTGTGAGAATGGTGAAATAAAATCAGTTTCTCTGCAATAAATGAGTGAATGAAAATTGTTTCAGGTCTTTCCTGCCAGTACACATTCATCAAACCATGGAATCATTATGGTTGGAGAAGACCTCTAAGATCACCAAGTCCAACCACCAACCCAGCACCACCATGCCCCCTAAACCATGTCCCAAAGTGCCATGTCTACAGGTTTTTTTAACACCTCCAGGGATGGTGTCTCCACCACCTCCCTGGGAAACCTGTTCCAATGCCTGACCACTCTTTTTTTTAGAGAAGAAAATTTTCCTAATATCTAATCTAAGCTTCCCCTAGCAAAACTTGAAGCCATTTGCTTTTGTTCCGTCACTTGTTAGTAGTGAGAAGAGACCGACACTCCTCACCCCCCACCCCCATGTCACTCTAACCTCCTTTCAGGCTAGAAAGCAAGAAGGTCTCCCCTCAGCCTCCTTTTCTCCAGACTGAAAAAACCCAGTTCCCTCAACAGGTTCTCACAAGACCTGCTCTCCAGATCCATCATCAGTTTCACTGCCCTTCTCTGGACATGCTGCAGCACCTCAGTGTCCTTCTCATAGTGTAGCTCTTGCAGTGTGGAAGGAGGAAATCCTATCCTAACAACCTTTGAGACCAGCAAAAAGGACTTTTGGTAAGATGACTGGAAGCCAGCAGCACCTTTTCACTGGACATTATGTTTTTGTCAACACAAATCCACAACAAAGCCATGGCCCTCCCATCTCTCCTGCCTCCCTCAAAAGCAATGTGACCATCACAAAAGTTTCTGCTCTGGACATGGCTGTGGTGCTGTTAAAAGAGTTCCTGCTGCTTTCCAAGCACAGATGTTTCCTCTGCTGCTGGTCTCAGAAGCACATAGGGCCTGCCTGCTACTTTGTCGGGCCCAGTTCAGCACTCACACAACTTTGGGGACAGGAATAACCTTGCAGGTCTGGTCCTCACGTACCAAAGGCTTTTAACAAGGTCCAAGCACACTGATAGCATCTTCATCTCCTCCCTGCTTACCCCACAGTTCATGCAGCCTTTCCTGTGTTCTGTTTGGTGAGTCAGTGTGTTCTTGGGATCCACCAGGCTCCTCATCTCAGTGTGCCCTCCAGAGTTGGGCCTGGGCTTGGAAGAGGAGCTGCTTTTCATATGTGTGTTCTCCATCCCACCAAAGAGGCAGGAGCTGTTCTGAACATCTACCAAAACTGTCAACTCCTGGAGTTGGAACTTGTGCATCTAGACTAGAAAATTCAACCTGCTGGAACCACTCTGGACCAAGCACACCTAGACTAGAAAATCTGATCTGCTGGAATCACTCTGGACGAAGCCCCCACCCTGCACAAGAGACAGTCCCAGTAGACTCATGGGAAAGTTGCATACTGAAACCTGGGGAGGAGAGGCAGCTCTGGCTTTCTACTCCTATAGTATCATTTGTTCTTCTTTTTTCTCCCACATGCCCTGTGTTAAACCCACACACCTCTTCCTCTGCTTCCTGTGGCTGGAGTCCAGGCCACTTCTCTTGGCCATTTCCACATGCCAAATCTCAGTCCTTCCTCCTTATGGACAATCTCTGGAGGTCCCTTCCAACTATTACCATTCTATATAGCATTCAGAAGGGATGTCCCATTCCAGTGTCCTCCCTGGGCTGCTCACTTGTATGCATTTGTTAGAGCCAGAGTTCTCCCTGGACAGTCTGGCTCAGCACATTTCCCAACAGGCTTCAGAGCTGTGACTGCCCCTGTGAGCACTCACCAGTGAACTGGCCACTCGTCTGCAGCCAGTCAGACTTGTTGCACAGCCCAACCACCTCACAGTTATCACATCTAGTTCACCCAGTGGGGAACTTTTATAGTAACCTCCACTCCTGGCCCATCCTTAGGGGTTGAATCCCCATCCCTGGAAATGTTTCAAAGGTGCAGGGATCTGGTTGCTGAGCAACATGGTTTAAGTATCAGCCTTGGTAGAGTACTGGTTGGACTTGATGATCTTGAAGTCTTTTCCAACCAAAATGATTCTATGCTTTTATCCTGGAGCTCCTTGGTCAGTGCTGGACATGAGGATGTTCGTCCTCTTCCTTGGAGTGACAGCTGGAAGCATGTGGTGCTACCTGCAATGCAAATTGCAGTGAGCTAATCGCAGCTGCGCAGCCAGGACCTGATGCTGTTGCTCCTGGTGACATCAGCACTGAGCATGAACAATGCCAGTGCTCTGAATACAGATGCAGCAAGGAGACCAAAATGGTTAACCAGTGCTCTTAGGTAACCACTTAAGTGAGAGTGCACTAAACCTTCTCCTCACTACCCTTCTCAGCCAGCATCTTCTCCCTCACTGTTTTACATCAGTAGCATTTGGAAAACAGCCACTCCTGTCGTCTTTACAGAGACTGAAAAGCTGTGTTAGCTCCTTTCTCCTTAAGCTGCTGCAGGATTGATCCTAAGAGTGAATCTCCCTTTTGTTAATTCCTGAGTCAGCCCTTCCCTTTAAAGCCTCCTGGAAACCTCATACTGTTTCCTTACCTGTTGAAGCCTTTCTCTGCCTGCCCAAGCAATTTTTCTAACTCCAGTGAAACACAAACCATAGAGCCAGAATATTAGGGGTTGTAAGTGAGCTCTGAATACCATCAGTGCAATCCCCCCTGCTAGAGCAGCATCGCCTGGGGTAAATCACACAGGAACACATCCAGGCAGGTTTTGAAAGCATCCACAGAAGAAGACTCCACAGCATCTCTGGGGAGCCTGCTCCAGTGCTCTGGCACACTCACAGGAAACTTCTGTTTCTCCTTAAGTCCAAGTGAAACCTCACGTGTTCTAGTTTGTGCTCTCACTGGGCACCATGAAAAGAGCCCAGCCCCATCTTCATGACCTCCACCCTTTAGATATTGATCACCATTGATAAGATTCACTCTCAGTCTTTTCCAAGCTAAAGAGTCCCAGATCTCTCAGCCTCTCATCATCCAGCTCCCTAAGCATCTTTGTGGCATTCTGTTGGACTCTTCCCAGCAGTTCCCTGTCTCTTGAACTGGAGAGCCCAGAACTGGACATTACTGTGCAGGTCTCAGATTTGTTGTTACCACCAAAACCAGCTTCTGTTGACCAACCCATTCCTAGGTCTAGTGCCATGAAATAAAAATCTCGACAGTTCATTCCTATGAAGTGTAATAGAAATGGCCTGAAGACACTCCCAGCTGAGTAGTCCACTCCATTTCCTGAGGCTGCTAAGAAGTGAGAGCATCCCAAACAACATCAATGGTCTTGCACAAAAATGCCCTCAAACAGTCCAGGTTTTACCAGCAATCACCATCCACCTCCTGAACTCTCCTGCTTGGCAAAGGATCTGATGGCAGGAATGAGCTGCAGAGGGGAGGAGGAGGACACACCTGCCCTTATGCTGTAGGAAACCTCAAATCATAGAACCATTTAAGTTGGAAAAGGGCTTTAAGATCATCAAGTCTAACTGCTAAGTCCACCACTAAACCATGTCCCTACACATCACATCTATACATCTTTGAAACATTTCCAACCACTTTCAATGCCTCAGCCACTTCCCTGGTCAGCCTGTTCCAATGCCTGACAACCCTTTGAAGAAATTTTTCCTGTTGTCAACCTGAACTTCTCCTGGCACAACTTCAGGTCATTTACTCTTGTCCTATCACTTGTTACTTTGGAGAAGAGCAATCCACCTTGGTACAACCTCCTTTCAGGGAGCTGAAAAGAGTGCTAACTGGGGAGCCAATGGGCTGGTGAAAGGGGGATGAGTACTTCTTGCTTCCTCTCAAGCTCATGTGCCATTCCCATTGTACATGTGACCCTAGAGACTCCAGGGCCCTGCCACTATACACGCTGGAAGGGGCTGTGCTCTGCCAGGCAGCTCTGCCTGGGGATGGAGACTTCATTTGCCCACATTTCCTCACTCCCGATCAGTGATGGAGTCTCTGCAGACTGTCCTGGACTTGGACACGCTTCCCTGATGCAGTTCCCCTAATAACAGAAGGCAAAAGCTTTTGCTGACAAAGGCTCTTCTGCAGCCCCTTGCAAGTTTCCACAAGGTGAGCAGCTGTTCATTCCCCACTTACCTTGTCCTGGAGGACCCAGCCTTGGCTCTGGAAAGCGCAATCAGAGACAGGAGAAACAGAGAGGAATCCCTGAAAGTGAAGGCTTTAACTCCACCGAGTGCATTTGAGGTCTACCTGGTTGCATGCAGACTCTCTAGGAGCAGCAGGATGTATCAAGAACAAAACATCTGTGCCAAGACATCAGAAGTTAGCTGGGTGTGCAGGAAGCTCCAGGACAGTATTCCTGAATCAACCAAAGGCAGGTGTTTGATTCGAAGGTCCGACCCACCCTTGTAGCACTGACCACTGTCACCTGCAACCTGCACCAGCAGGAGTTTGTTTGGGGGACCAGTGTGTGTGCTCCAAAGTCTCAGCAGCTGTAAGACATTTGCACCAAGACATAAACCTCCTTCCTGCCATGCCCCACATGGTGTTACAACCCACACACCTTCCTTTCCCACAAGCACTCAAATCTGGCAGCAGGTTGGGTCTGACCCTGCAGCCTTTGGGCATGATTGGTTTAGCAAAGCCAGCCAAGATGGAACAGCCCTGCCCTGGCCAGGAATGCCACCCTGCTAAGGCTAGTGAGGGAAGACAGGACGGCAACCCAGGCAAGCCCTACCCAGAGACAAGAGAGGGAAGTGAGACTCAAGACTCTCGGGTAAGGTTGTGTACCATCTGCTGGGCTTCTTGTCTCCCAGCAACTGGACTTGGTACTTCAGACACAATCCGTAGCACTCCTGCTCTCCTCCCCACATTTTGCAGCTTGCTTCTCCCTTTCTTTATGGCTCTTGTTCTCTCACAGGAAGTCACTTGGACTTTACTGCCACCTTCCAGATAACAAATGGTGTCAGGAGCCCTGACCCTGACTTTTAATTTCGACCCAGATAGCTGCAAGGTCAGTCGATAAAGACTCAGCAGGTAGCAGAGCAGATGTTAGTACTGCGTTCAGCTCCATACTGCATACCTTTGGATTAGCATTTACAATTGTTCAAAGGTGTCAGTGACCACGAAGTGAGAGGATTTGAACCTGATTTACCTGGTCTCAGAAGATATTTTCACATGGGGAATGCTGACAGAATGACTGTTCCCTGAATGATTGTGTGGGGACTGGCTCTTGAGGCTATGATGCTTTGTTTCATCCTTTAAAAGGGTGATTGGGAAGAAACTGTGCAAGTCCTGTTGATGTTTGCAGGAATTTTGGCAGCAGGGAGTAATGGATAAATTTGACAACTGCAGTCTCCACGCAGAAGGGTGAACGCAGTCCTCAGGTGAGGAAGCAGAGCCACAGCAGTTTGCAAGATGCTCTCTAGTGCCTTTTGGCACTGGGTTTTCATACCCACTGATAAAGGAGAACATTAAGAACAATTGTAGGAAAATCAGAAAGATTTGAAAGGTGTGAAGTAGTTTAGTAAGAAGTTATGAGGTGACTGGGACTGCAGTCAAGGAGCTCTGACAATCAGAAGAGAGACCTGAGGCTGTAGCTATGATGACAGCAAAGGGCTCTGGTGCCAAGACAGTGCAGAAAGAGAGCCTGAAGTTCACATATGAGGTGAGGGAAGTTCAGAAAGCGTAGGAGGCAAGAACAGCCCCAAACTGCTTAATCCTGGGGATCCTATGTGTAGCAGCAACCAGAGGTGGGGGCAGAGAGCGCAACACTTGGTGGGGACTCATCAAAGCATCAACTGTCCACTCAGCACCAGGTGCCTGGTGCAGGCAGCATGGGAGGCCTCACTTCAACTCAGTTAACAGGCACATTTCTTCATGCCAGCAGCCTCTGAGAATTACAGAATGCAAGTGTTTGGAAGGGTCCTTTGGAGACGACCGAGTTGAATTCCACTGCAGAGCAGTACCAGCTAGAGCAAGTCACACAGGAATGCATCTGGGCAGAAGACTCCGCAACCTCTCTGGGCAGCCTCTTCCATGCTCTGTCACTGTCACAGTAAAGTTAAATTTTATCTCATGTTGAGATGGAATTTCCTGTGAGTTTACATCCATTGCCCCTGGCCTATCACTGGGTACCACTGAAGAGTGCTGACAGTCACCCTTCACATCCTTGTACACATTGGTAAGGTCCCCTCTCAGCCTTCTCTTCTCCAGACTAAACAGGCCCAGGTCTCTCTTTTGTTGGAAGAGAAATGCTCCACTCAATCATCTCCAGTCCTCGTTGCATTTGGGCACAGGCAACCTTCCTTCTAAACTAGGGACTACCCTCTACCTCCCACTACCCTCCCAAAGGAGCCTGTAGGGAGCTGTCCCCATGGCCCAGCAGTGCGGTCAGGACACCTCTTCCCACCCTGCTCCCTGGAGCAGCTGTGGAGCAGCAGCTCCAGCTCAAGAGCCCAGCAGAGGAGGTTTGGTGGGGCTGAGCACAGCTGGAGACACACAAACAAACTGAGAGGAGCCTCTGTGCAATATAAATTTGTTTTTATTGAAGCAGCAGTCACATGACCTCGCATCTAGCCTTTAGGATAGCGACAGAATGGATTTGGCCAGGTCAGCCAGCCCAAAAAAAAAAAAAAAAAAAAAAAAAAAAAAAAAA
>VWZE01023431.1:85066-148063 GCA_013396675.1 Eubucco bourcierii | reverse complement strand
AAAAAAAAAAAGAAAAAAAAAAAGGGAAATAAAATTCAAAAAATCATGGAAGCGAAGGCACTCCAAACTATATAGATACACTATACATCGCTAGAGTTATTGTTACAATAATACAGGCCGGTACCTACTGTACAGAGTTAAAACTATATGGCTTTAAAAAGCTCGTCTACATTTTGTCTGATTATTTAAACAGAATCACTGCCCTGAACGGTAACTTTTTGCTCATTAATAACAGTTCCTGGGTCCACATATTTACATACAAAAACAATAAACCAAACAAAATGAAAAACTGAACAAAACGACCCACAAACAACAACAACAACAACAAAAAAAAAAACCCCAAACATGTACAAGCTTGAATTTGGTGAGGAGCTTTGTTTTTGTGGTTGATTTTTTTTTTGTGTGTGTGTGTGTNGTTTTTTTTTTTTTTGTGTGTTTGTTTTTTTTTTGTGGCTTTTTTTTTTTTTTTTTTAAATTCTTATTTACAAAAAAAGAAAAAAAAAGTTTATTCAAAGACCTGGATCTAACTTGTATAAAAGAGGGTATGTGATCCTGCCATGATCCTTGGAAAAAAAAAACCAAACCAAAACAAAAAACAAACCCCAAAACCCAAACAACCCCACAACAAACAAATCAAAACAACAACCAACCAAAACCAGAAAAGCACAAAAAAAAAAATAAAAGAGAAAGAAATAAAACCAGAGGGATGCCCCCGACCCTCCCCCCAGCCTAACACACACACACACACACACACACACACACACAAAGACACACAGAGACGCCAGCACAGTCACAAAACCAGAGAGAAAAGCTCTGAACTCCCCTCCACCAGTCTCAAAACAAGAAAATGGAAGAGAGAAGCCACATTTCCTGGCACAAGCAGCAATTTTTCTTCATTATTTTTATCTTCTTTTTTTTTTTTTTTTTTTTTTTTTAAAGACTCTATAATTTACTGCCCCCAAATAACAATGTCTCAGTTATGCAGTGGGGATCCATGCCCTGCCACTGTCCTGCTTTTTGAGTCTCCTGCATCCATGTGGTGACTGGGGTCAAACCAAGCCCTGGCACTTACCTTCCGGGACACTGACTAGCCGAGCTCTCACACTATGATGCTCTCCAGCCCTTTCTGTTAAGTTGCATTGTAAGGATTTGGAAAGTCTTCCCATGCCAAACACGGGTGTGCTTTCCTTGGCAGCCACCCAAAATTGAAGGACTGCTAAACGCTTTTAAACACTTTGTTTTTTTCCTCCCCCCTTTCCCCTCTGTGTGCACCCCACAGCAGATCTCTGAGGGGTATAACGTGAGGGTTTATTACTTTGCAGTAGGCAGTCACTCACCTCTTGAAAACAGCTCCTGCCTCCCCGAAACTTGCTGTGTGTCAGGCAGGAGGGACAGGGTAGGGTTTCTATCAGCTCTGGGGCTGCTAAGAGAGTTTCCCCTCAAAAATCCCAGGTCAACAGCATAGAAGGTACAAGAGGAAATGCACCAAGGTTGTCAGCAAACCCCTGCCACCACTGTGGCAGAGAAGCTTGCCAAAGCCACTACTGCTGGCTAGCCCCGGTCCACGCCAAGGGCCATGTGCTCCTGAAAAGCAACCGCTTGCCTTAGAGATCCACAGGTCAAACAACAGCTTGGCAAGCACCAAAGGTGACTACAGTTTCTCTGAAGGAAGATAAGGCTGGAGCAGACACCAACCACAAACCCATGACAGAGACCAGGTCTCCAAGTGTCTTGTTCCTATGCCGTGGCTGTATCCGGCTGCTCACCTGACCCTTTCCCGAGGAATATTGCTTTGACTATAGGAAGAGAGATGTGGATGCTCGCATCGCGCGCCACGGCAGGGAGGAAACCTGGGCCCTGAATAGAGGAACTGGAACAAGCATTCACCTCACACTTCATCAGTCAGACTGTTTCAAGATTGTAGACAAAATAAAAAAAAAAAAAAAGCAGTATAGTATCTATGTATACATGTATATATTTATATAATATATATACACACACACTCAGATAGAGCCAGCTTTCCTACAGGTCAGCAGGTACAAATTACTGTCGAGAGCACTTGGATCTGCAGTTTATTAATGTTCTAACCAAATGTAAAAACATAATGGTGACGTGGCAGCACGCATCAATAAAAAAAAAAAAAAAATTAAAAGAGGTTTAAAAAAAAAAAAAAAAAGAAAAAGAAAAAGATGAAACTAAATACAGATTCTAGCTGCGGATTTAAAATCAGAACTATTGGAGAATGTGGCGTCCTGCAAGTTAAAATTGCAGTTAAAAAGGAAATTAAAATATTACAAAATAAACCAGTAGACTGTTACAGTTCACATTATAAACCCTGGTGTCCTTTTCCTCTATGCACCTTGGGGAAAAGGAAAGCCTGTTCAAATCTAGAGCCTGGGTGTGGGGCAGGAGTGGGGGAAGCAAAACCAACCCCACAACAAAAACAAGATTTCAGTGGCCACTTCCCAAAAAAGTCCCTTAGCATTCCCAGTTGGGTCTTTGCCCCTTACAAGGATTTTGTTCATCTGCTCTTCTCTGCTGAAGATGGGAGGAGCTACTTCAGTAAAGCCAACCGCTTGTGTTCATGCATGTGTGTGTATTATATTATATATAACCCACCCCAGTGAGGCTTTTCCCATAGTGAAGCTGCAGGTTTCTTCATCACTAGCACTGAGTCTTTTACAATGACAGGCTTCCAAGAGCAGTTCAAGCCTTAGACATGTGGCAAACCCTCCCCCCCAACCCCATGGCAACCTATTTTCCTACCATGTTGCCTGCTCCCCACCTCAAGCTGGGGCAGCTCTTCAGACAACCTGGGGTATGGATTCACTGATGAGAAACACTGAGCTCTGCTGAATGACCCCTGCTAAGCTCCCGACCAAATTCAAGCTGTGCACTACATAAAAGTCCAAAACTTCACTTAAAAAGAAAATAAAAGTAAGAGGTTAAAAGGAAGGAGAAAAAAAAAAAAAAAAAAAAAAAGAACTTCAGCAGAGAATGAGGTTTGGGGGTTTTGTTTTGTTTTTCCTTCTTTCTGTTGTGGGAGAGGGCATGAGGCAAGAGTCCTGGTTCTGAAGTACACAACAGCAAACTTCCAACATGAAGAGATTGTCGAGGGGAGAGACATTGGTTTGTTGTATTGCTCCACTTTTCCTCCTCCCCCCACCTAGTCCCCTGCCCCAGACACCCTGCAGAGTGAGAATACAATGAAACTGGTTTGTATTTATAGATATTTTACAAGGTTAAATAAGAACAACAATAATAATAATAATAAAAAATTGAACACTAAAATGAACAGGTTGGTTGGTTTGTTGGTTGGTTTTTTTTTTTTTCTTTTTTTCCTCTTTAATTTTCTTTCCAAATGTGACCGGTGTTGCTGAGCAAGACTCAAATTACTGGTGATATTTTCCTGTGCAGCTGGGCTGCCTGGTACCGGTTCAGGTGGAGTTGGAGGCTGATGCTGTAGCTACACTATTGGTCTGAACTCGTTCTCCTGCGTTAACATCTGCAAATGACAGGTGAGAGAAGGGGAAGAGAGAAGGAAAAAAAAAACACCACAACCAGCATTACCTCCAAAATACAGACACATATGGAACAACAGCTATGACATTCTCTGCATTGGGAAACCCACAACTCCCACCAAAATGCCATTTCAGTCAGGATGTTCTCCTGACATCAGGGGGTGCAGGTGCAGCAGCTCAGTCTGGGGATGGGGTGAAGAGTTGCAGGTTCATGTGCCAACACCCAGGTAGATTCTGCAGGACATAACATTGCCTCCATAGTGGTAAGCTGCCCACGTTGCATTCCAGTAACACTGAACTGTAAGACAGGGCAGACTAGCATCACCATAGCTAATGCATCAAGGATCTGTGGCCACTAAAAGGTTTCACATTGGTGCTGGGGTTTCACATTGGTGCTGGGGTTTCACATTGTGAGGCCTTCTCGTAACAAAGCTGCCTGTTGGTTGTGTGATGAGCACAGCACGTCTGCTTCCCTGGCAGAAGCAGTTTGTGTGTTAATGTGGAATTCATGCACCTGCTGCCTCAGAAAATGTCTTTCAAGTCTACTGCTTCATTCTGTGTTGTTCAACCAAAGTTGGATCTGCCACCCTCTGAACTGCTGAAGCAGATTAACATCAAGGCCTGAAGCCAGTAACGAGGTTTAGGCAAGCATATCACAATAGTTAAGAGGATCGAGTCTCCGCAGCAAGGAACAGTGCTCCAGAGAGACAAGTCATAGAATCATTTTGGTTGAAAAGACCTCTAAGATCAAGCCCAACCATTGTCTAACTCTACAGAGGCTGGTGCCAAATCATGTCCCTCAGCATCATCTGTGTGTCTTTGAAACACCTCCAGGAATGGGGATTCGGCAACCTCCCTGGAGAGCCTGTTCCAGTGCTAAGAACCATTTCATTGAAGAATTTTCTTCTAATACCCAACTAAACCTCTCCTGGTACAACTTGAGGCCATTTCCTCTTGTGTCAAAGTGCATTCCAAGAAAACAGGGTTTGCAGAGAAACACCAAAAGGAAACTGATTGTACCTGTGTTTTCGTAGGTCATACGCATTAGGTATTTTGTCTAAAATAACTTTTCTTAGCATTGGAGGAGTTGGCAAGGGAGGAAAAAAAAAAAAGTGCACTGACTTCCTTTGGAACTATTCTACACAAAAAGGTAAGAGGATGAATGGTTAAACACATGAGATAATAAATATGGGATAGGAAAGCACTATCAAGAGAGGTTTTCTGCACAAGACTGTCATGCATTTCTGCCACTTAGTTTTAGTAAGGTTAACTGCAAAGCTATCAACACTGCAACAGGGGAAATAACAGAGATAGAGTTATTATCTCAGCACAGAAGAGGTCAGACTGGGCAAACACTGCAGTTGGACAGACAGGGTAAAGGGCTCATAAAAAGAACAAATGACCTCAGACCGAAGGACAGTATGACTAGCATAAGTAACAGACACAGGAAAAGCCAACTGGTTGGCAGCGGGGGAGCAGCGGTGCTTCTCTAGCACAGCAGAGCTCGAGGGAACACAGCTGGGCAACGCTCCATAGCCACCTCTTAATGAAACTGCTCTGCTCTCCTGCCGCACTGACCTGACCATTGCTGGAAGTGCAGCCAGGAGTGAAGGTAAGGACACAAGGGAAAGCCTAGAGATGGGCAGCACTTGCCGAGCGCATATGCAGACAAGCAGCAACAGAAATAGGAAATCAAACAAACAGCAGCACCCAGCAACAGAAGGGACAAGTGGGAAGAGAGGATGATGCCTATTTGAAAAGGAAATGCTAAGGGGGAGTGTGTGGGAAGAAAGTGAAATCCTCCTGTGGGCAGAGTATGCCGGACAGCTGTTCTGAGAGTTTCCCATTCCCTTTCCTCTCCCCTCAAATTAATTGCAACCCCTCCCCCTCACAAAGGAATGACCACTACAATGAAGAAAATATAAAATTAAAGCACCAAAGCAGCATGAGGACAGTAGTAATGCTATCTGGAAAGGTATCCTCACATTCAAGAAATGTCCTCCTTCCCACATGGAGAGTTACCGCAGAGGAGCAACTCCTAAATCCCACAAGCATGCAGACCAGTGATGACCGTGGAAATCAAAAGCAACCCAGCTGGACAGCTAACAGTTTCCACACTTTAAATTCTCACTGTGCCTGCTCTAGATTAAGTTTTCAGGTATGGATAAACTCCCATCAATGCAACATCTGCTGTGCCTGATGCGAGCAGTCCAGCTGGAGTCAGTACTGCTGGCAGTGGATTCCTCTATGTGCACAAAAAGTGCTTGTATTTCATCTGCTGAAAGGATAGATGCCTTTTGATCTCCTAATCCTGAAGACAGCAGAGGCTGAAATTGTTATCATTACACTGCTACTGAGCAGAGATAAAGAAAAAAAAACAGGAGGGGTTGGAGCTACTTCATGTAACATATGCTCCTTTTCTGTCCTCACTCAAACGGGGGAGCTCCTGAGCACACGTTAAAACACAAACAAACCAGGTGATGCTACTCAACACCATTTACATGGGGCTTTTCACAACAATACATAGAAATCCATCCAGGACAGAGTGCAGAGCCTGTTCAAGGCTGTATTGACTCCAAACAGGTAAGAAAACACAGCATTCTGACATTCAGCTTGTTCTCTGACTACGCATTGATGAACAATCAGGAAAAAAAGAGAGTCTTGTTCCATTGCCTCTTTGCTGAAGCGCCATAAAAAGAACACAACTGGAGTTTACTCCTCCTCACCAGAAGTCGTCAGTGTTTGGGACTTTGACATGCTTTGCGAAGCTCTCTGTGTCATGGTGGAAGCCCTGCTGGGGAATGAAACTAGGAGCTGACATGCAGCCTCTGGTATGAGGCAGAGGACTACACAGCAGACCAAGGCTTGAGGTCAGGGCAGCCTCTTCATCCTAAACTAACCACCTGACACCTTTGCCTATGTGTGACAAGAAACCACACTGGGGCTTAAATGTCAGCTGCTTTCAAAGGTTCCTCCAGAGGGCAAAAGTATCTCTCGTTGCTATAAAGCACCTCCTCCAGCTCAGTTTTTCCCTCCGAGCAACGCCTGAGCTTTTTTGGAGGGCAGGTGACACTCCTTTGAGACATCATGGAAAGGAAAGATGAGGCTACAGTTCAGAGAAAGACAGAGATGGCAACTCGGTCTGAGAAAGTCCATTAGCACTAATGACAGCATTACAGCATTAGCTGGTTGAATTTGTAACGCTGACAGACTGTGCTGCTCATCCATAAAGGTACAGAAACAAACTCACCAGCAGCCTGGGAATTCTTACAGGACAGCTGAGGAGACAAACAGGAGGAGGAGAAAAGCTTGCTTTTCCTATTGTGGCTGTGTATGGATGTAGAAATCTGACCACAGGCTCGTCCCTGCAGTGAGCTTGTAGACATGTAAGCAAATTGCTTGCCCCTCTTCTCTCAGTTAAGGAATTAAAGTTTTCCAAATTCCTTTTAATGGGAATATCCTACATGCACTCAATCTTGTTTTATGGAGCACTGTAGTGTTTTTCAGCTGCCACAGGCTGGCAGGTAACACCAGCCCTAATCTCTTTTGTTGTGGAAAGTTGAGGCACACGTCGCATTTGGGATTACACGGGATCAGCACAGTGGGATGCTTCAGCTGATGACCCCAGCATCCCTGCTGGCACAACTCCCCTACAGATGGCAATTACACTCTTCCCATCTTAATGTTGACTAACAGAGAGGTAACTGCTGCTGCTAGCTGATCCAGAAAGAAAAACATGTAGTCATGTGCAGAGTTACGCATTCGGCTCAGTCTGCATGCTCCCCTCTCAGACACTGTGGCTGCACAGCTATGAAACCATCATCCTGCCCCAGAGGGATCAAGCCAGCATCCACACAAACCAAGCTACACTGACACCATCAGTGGCCAGTATAATTCACATAAAGCTAGCACACCATTTCAAGCAGACTCAAATAACTCACTTGCCCTCCACTTTGATTTAGATGTGCCCCTGACAGTCACAGTTTCTCGCGGACATTTAGGTGAACTCACTAATACTGGTGCAACAAGGATTCACACTGTCTGCAAAGGCAGGTTCCACTTGTACAGCCCAGCTTTAAGCCTGGACATTTACAACAAAGATATGTTTTTAACACTCAGAAACTGCCTACACTAAATTCCTCTACAACTGTGATCATTACTGCTGCATCAGTGTTGACATCCCCACTGCCAATCTATCAGTTAACAAAAATCACTCATTTTCAGTAACTTTAAAAGATGCAGATGTGTGCCACCTTGGTTAGTACAAGGGCTAGTACTGCTGGTTTCATGAAACTTGCCCTGTTAACACATTACATTGAAGAGCCAATCTTTCTATCTCAACACCACACCACTGCTAAGTCTCCTGGCAAATGCTACGTTGGTAGATTTTGGACAAACAGATCTGATTTTTCTAGTTATTTTCCAACTATGACCCTGCCTTGGTGCATGACAAATGCAATGCTATACTTGATCAGGAAGCTGAGATTCTGACATGGCTGCACACCAACACGACTGCCATGAAAATGGAGTAGCCAGTTGCAACTAGGTAACAACTACTCACCCAGATTATCTACTGTGATGATCAAGCATGCTGCATTTCAATGTAGGTACCTCAGAGCTAACAGAGAAGGCAGATACCCTGGACATAACAAGGGACACTTGAACCACAGTATCGGTTCTGTGTGCTAGAGGGAGGCACAAGTTACACACTAACAATGTGAATTACAGCTACATCTAACTTGCTTTGCTCTTTGAGTTGCCTCAAAAGCCACATTTTGTTCCATCATCACCACTCAAAAGAGTAGTTTGTGGACCTGTACTGCTTAGTTACATGAGCAAATGTTTTGCAGAGAAGTCTCCTGTCCATTGGGATTCCCTGGGTTAGGTGGGAGAGTTGCTCCTACGCTGCTTTAACAGTTACTGAAGAAATACACTGCTCTAGGATTTGTGGGGGGTATAGGGAAAGAAGGGACATCTTCTCAAAAACATCTTGCTAAGTGTGTAACATCAGCATGCAAAGCACAACAGATTAACAGGACCTAATCCTAAAAATCACAGCTCTGATGAAGCTCCCAGCACCTGCTGTGAGAATCTCATGTGAGTAAGAAAGTATTAAACAGCTGTGCTGCAGAAACCCTAGGCTGCAAGTTGCCCAATACTGAACTTCATTTCACAACTCCTTTCCAGGTTGCCAGGATACTTTTCTTTGGCTTTTGAACTACAAATAAGAGGTCCTATCCCAACTCAGTGCAGTGCTTGCAAACAGGTGGTTTAAAAAAATGATGCCAAGTTGTCATGTTTTGGGGTTTGCTTGGTTTTTCATAGATGATATTTAGGACTCAATCTAATGCCTTTTCTCCCCAGTGAACTTGTGGAAAGTGCTGGTTGAAAACAGAGTTCTTAACCCCACTAATTACTCAATTTGTATCTTGGTAAAGAGAACTCCTAAAAGGCATGAAAAGGACATTAAATGAAGTGGTGGTTTTCAGAAGAGCTAAAAATAATTTTCCACGTTTGATTTTGTATTTTTTTGGATCACTTTTACTACTTTATCTGCTCCCCACTCCCCCGTTCTTGAGCAACAGATGCACATAAAAGGGAAACAGAGAACAGGACTACTGGCAAAATACTGCCAAGTGGGTGAAACAAACAGCCTAAACCTGAAAACAGTAATTTTGCTTTCTCCTAAATTCAAAGCACACAGATAGTACAGGCTGTATCTTTTATCTACTGCTACTGTGTTTTCAGAGAAGCCTCATCTTTCAAACCTGAGTGCACCTGTCCATCTTGAGTGTGAAAACACTCTACACAGCACTGGCTGGATCAGGTGCAACAGACAGCAGGTAACTGTTCAGCACACCAACCTGCAAATGCCTTCCAGCAAGTTTCAAGGATACCTTTTTAATCAGGGCTTCTGCTTATCAGCTATCTTACACTGAGTGTCCTGCACCTCAGAAGCAGGGTCATAGTCCCTGTCCAACGGGACTGACGTAAGTTCAGGATATGTATGTCAGCACACCCACTTTGCAGCCTTCCTCTGGCTGCCCAAGCCCTGAGATAGCTGGCTAGTGTGCTGACTCAGGGCTGACTCAGAAGAGGAGTGCTGTGTACTGAATCACCTCTGCCACATCCTGTCACACCTAGGATTTTCTCTGGGAGTCTTGCAACTGATAGCACTAGGCTTTTAAGCTTTCACTGGAAACAGAATACAATATGGAGTGGGTTAGAGGCCAGCAAAGAGCTTTTAAAAATTTCAGTTAGAAATTTGAGAGGGAACAAGAGAGGTAAAAAATTCACTCAGTGTTTTGCAAAAAACCCAAAAGCATCCACCTTGTGCCCCAGGATGACACAAGCAAGCTTTGCAAGAAGTTTGCTACTTAGATGAGGCAGGAAGTACACTGACTGAACTCCCAAACTAGGCTCTTAAGTGCTAATGCCTTTGGGGAAAAAAAGAACACCAAAAATCCTCTCCGTCCAAGCTCCATGGAGGCTGCATGTACTAAACCAGCTGCTGCTTCTCCTCCTAAACATCACAAACTCATGCTCCAAGTCAGAATTAATTTCAGACTGGCTGAAAGCTCAGAAATTTGGGGTAAGTTAATCCACACAATTTGCTAAAGAACAGGTGACAAAACATTTTTTTAAATAGTGGAAGTTTGAGTGAGAAGGATCAACAGACTAAATAGTTGAATGCACAGGTTAAGTGTCCTGAGTTCTGATTCGGTTTGGTGACCTCAGCTAGCACCCAAATGACCACCTGCCAAGACCAAATTTCAGGTGATTAACAAACCCTCCTCCCCTGTTCAACCCGAGGGTTGAGGTGGCTTGTGGGTCTCGGCAGAAGGAAGGTGTCAGGCCAGAGGCAGCATGTGTGGGGAGAGAGGTAGGCAATTACATATTCTCACCTGAGGCCGCTGTAGCATTTGTAGGGGTTGAAGCAGCTGCTTGGTTCCGGGCATGAGCAGGGATGAGGATCGAAGCCAGAGATGGGTTACTTGACAGTTCTAGAAGGGAAGTGGAACAGAGTTATTAGTTCATCACCTACAAACAGCCTTGCGTGCAGGCTCAGCTCCTTGGGTTCCCCCCGTAGCAACAACCTCGGGCAAAACATGCCCTTACAGCCAAAGGTCACATTACATTTCCTTTGCTGACCAACAAGAGGAAACCACAATGATACCTGGCAAGACGAGCCCCAGAATAAGACTGTCGTAACTACAAGCAGTTGTGGAAGTGAACTATTTCCTAGAGAAAGAGAGTGGCTTGGGAGCAAATAACCAGCCGGGCCAGCTCCTTATCACAGGAAGACAGGGGTTGGAAGGGACCTCCACAGATCATCAACGTTGTTTCCTTGAGCACTAGAAGGACTCCTTTCACAAAGTCACTTGCAGTCAAGTCTCAAGGAGAAGGTTGGTAAGAGCAGCACTGCTCTGGGCACTGGTTCAGCAAGCGGCTGGAACAGTTGCTCCAAGACCTTAAGGGATTTAGTTGTTTGGTTCGCTCAAGCATCCCTTCCTCAAGGACTCAGGAACCCAAGACCAATCTCCCCTTGAGCAAGGCCAAGAAGAGGTGAGATCTCCTTTAAATCCACAGTCTACCGGGCAATTTAAATAGACAACAAAATGATGCAACCATTTTTATGGAGACATTAACCAAAGAAAAAACAGTCATGTCTTGTAGGCTCCAAAACTAATATAGCTTCAACGTGTGTCAGAAGCAGAAACAGGCATCTCACAGCCACAACTGTGGGAGGATTAAGGGCAACACACTGCCAACGCATGACAATCTTCTGGCACCCTTTCAAGAGAATTTAGTGCCTCACAGAAGGTGGGACCAAGCTTAGACAAGACAGGCCCTGTTTATTTCAGAAAAAGGAGTGACTGGCTGTCCCTTGAGAAAGCAACATCTGGTTAAAAGGATGTGAACAGTCACCTCACGCAAGGAGACTGATGAGTTTTGGAGCTCCTGGAGGTCACTTGGAGAAGTGAGAACAAACACCTTTTACACAAGCCCGCCAGACAGCAAGGGCTGTACAGAAACCCATCCAAGTCACATCACATGTTTGGTAAAGGCTTTTGTACAGAGTCTTAAAGTATTTAGCCTGGCCTTTAAGAGCTTATTGCTTTTCTTTAACATGAGCTTTAAACTTAGGGCCTAAAGGGATCAGTAGACTACCTGGTGATATTTTTTTCCACCCCATTAAGTTACATTAGGCTTCTTTACTGCTGGGAAAGCCAGATGAAGGCGGCTCTTAGCTGCTTACGAGCCTCATATTACTACACACTGAGACTGCATTTCAGAACTTCTGAACACAAGGTCCAGTCTGGAACCAAAGAGAAGTTGCAATGCTCCCTGCAACCCATCCAATCTATCCTGTAACACTCCATGCAGGTCTAAGACTGAGTTAATCCTTCTAGAAAGTCTCAATATTCCCTGCATTTGTACAAATACTAACCTTCAAATCCATGTGTGAATACTTCAGAATTCATATATTCATATCACTTGGAATTCACAAGTCTCTATTTTAAACAAACTGAAGACACAGGAATCCTCAAGTGCTGAAGCTGAACACGGGTGATAAATCCATACTTTAATACTACCTTGTGTATTAGCTGCTCTATGCTAGAAAACACTGCTCCCTTAGTATCTTTTCCAAAGTTACTTTTCAAATCTGTCTTAACTGGGAATGTGCTGTTTACCTCACTCTTTCCAAAGTTTCTATGACCTCGGAATTATTCTCTGCTCACCACTGGCAGCAGAATCAGAGCCAAGGAAATCAAATCGCATTTACTACCTCCTGGTGCTAAGTGGTGCCTTGAGGATGCAGCTATAGACTTCCTGCATCGCTGCAGCTGAAGAACCATTGCGATGGCACTACAACCCCATTCTTGTTCCTCCTGTATGTTCATCAAATGCTGTCAGAACACCTCCTTACACAGGGCCAACTTATGGCAAATAGGCTAGGTTTTGTTACTTTTAAAAGCAAGTGTAACCACTTCTCTGGAGCTACCTTAGAGAACTTGCATAAAGACTAGAAGACTGACTTTGCTCCCTCCTCAAACCCCACGTTATCTTCATTGGTTATGAAGTTTCTTAAATTCAACAGGCTTTGAATAGTCTTGATGTTTCACTGAGAGGAGCAAGCCAATTTAGACAAGAAATAATCAAAGTAGATCGAACTCTTGGCTGAAGTTTAATAGCAGCTTTGCTTGAGAATGTGTTTGAACTTTTGTTCTATCATATTTTTGCAGCCACCCTGTCCGTAAGGACAAGACATTTCAACACTGAGGAAAAAGGTTGACCCGTGGTATACCTAAAGCCTACACAGAAGTATTGAGAACCTTTGTACTCAGTGATTTCCAACACATTATTTGGACAAGCTGTTGAACTATAGCCTGCTTATCTAAATCAAACTCACATCTCAAGGTTGGGTTAATTACAACCAATAGCGCTGCAGGAAGGTATTGCCATCAGGGCAAGCCAGACAAAGTTTTCAACACCATGTGAACAGGGGCAGCTACACCAATTCATGTATAGAATCACATAAAAATGGTCTGGGCTGGAAGGGGGTTCTGGAGGTCATCAGGTCCAATCCCCTCTGCAGTAAAAGCAGGGGCATCCTCAACTAGATCAGGCTGTCCAGAGCCCTGTCGAGATTCACTTTGAAAATCTCCAGAGATGGGGACCCAACCACCTCCCTGGACAACCTGTTCCAATGCTCCACTACCCTCATGGTAAAGAACAACAGCTATGAGACCAAACTGCCATTCACATCAGCTGGGAGAGTATCTTTGGCTTTCTTCTGAACCACCTATGCCATTTGCAGCCGGTTTGCACCTCAGATAAAAGAGCAGGAATGAAAACGTCCAGTTCTGCTAGAACACCAAATCACCCTCATTCCCCAAAGGTGAGAAAACACTTGCTCCTGGGAAACACTGCAGTGCTCTTTTTCATTGTTGTATCTGCCACAGCAACACTCTTGGAATCCCCTTAAAAATGGGGGTTTGCTTTGTCACAATAACAAGCTTCCCATGTAATTTCAAATCATTCTAGCAGCTTCTTCTCAACCTAGAAGAGTACAGGAAGCAGCACAAGCTTTGTTTTCCTTTCTTTCCCTCTTCACATGCCCTGAGCAGAAATATTTGAAATGGCATGCAAATGATCACACTAATGATTTCTGATCACACTGAAAGAGTTTGGTTAAAAATGAAGAGGTTATTAAATTAAAAGGGAAAAAAAAACTCAAAAAACCCTTCTTAAAGGTCACAATCTAGTCTCAAAAAAAACCCCAAACCACAACATCCCCCCAAAAAAACCCCAAAACCCAAAGCACTTCAGCAAAAAGAAGTCATTTGCCACTGAGAAGCACAATAACTATTCCTAAGTGCTGAATTACAGACAAATTTTACAGTCTTTAATGGCCAACATGGAGTGACAGTAACATCTGTACCCCAGCACAACTGCAGGCATATTACAAGACATTTAGGAAATGGTTGGCATTTCACAGATTGAAAACTCAGGCTCTAAAAGAAAAATTGCTTTCTGTCTTGCAGGTCTAAGAGCCATTGAACTGCAGCTCTGAGGCTAGCAGAGAAACGTCTTTGGTCAAAGTAATTGTTTTCAGACCCCAATTAGGCAGATAATATCTGTTTAAAGACTAAGAGAAACTTTAAAAGCATGACATCAAGAATGACCAGGCAAAGCTTTCTTCAACAGATCTCCTCCCTGCAACAAAGCACACACCTGCAGGCCTCACAACTACTGCCTTCCCCCCACCCCCCCAGCTCTGAGTAGTATGAGTACCCAGATCAGCAGATTTGCTGCTTTCTGAAAAATCACTCCAAGACGTCAGCAGGGGTCAGATTCGTGTTGTTAATTCTAACAGTTTTGCCTTCAGGCCTTCTGCAGCTACTTC
Organism: Eubucco bourcierii; assembly: GCA_013396675.1. Taxonomy (NCBI): domain Eukaryota; kingdom Metazoa; phylum Chordata; class Aves; order Piciformes; family Ramphastidae; genus Eubucco; species Eubucco bourcierii. The sequence continues at coordinate 133,630 of VWZE01023431.1, read as the reverse complement.
CTACTTCATGGGTTTCAAGCAACTGGTTACAGCCAAATAAAACACTTCTTCTAAAACTTAATACTGTCTGTTGAAAACAAATGCTGTTCAAAACAAAAGGATGTCTTTCATTACTTTTAAAATTACCACAGATGACTTAATATGAGTCATCATCTGATTTCCAATGCCCTGATATTTTTCCCTGTTGGGATTTCTGCTTTGGACTGGCCAATCTGATAGGACCTTGCAAAGTCTGGTTAAGGAGTGAGAACTGTACAATGGTCACAGGAGAAACAAAAGCTTCTTGTTTATCTTGAGGCTGTAATCAGGCTTACTGTTGTACATTTATTAGCTCCAAAGCTCTTAAAAATCACTGTGGAAAGCCACCTATTAATTTATTTTAAAAACCTCCTAGTTTTGGGTGAGGTGTTTGTTGCTGTGGTGGGGTTTTTTTCCCTGCCTTCCCTTTTTAGGTGGTAAGTGGTACTTGCCAATGACAGAAAAATGCTTTTCTGAATCCTAGGAAAACAGCTCAAAAGGAAGTGATTTTTCTTGCCATTCCCATGATTCATTGTGCAAGGGAAGAGTACATCTGCTCCTCAGAGTGGCTAAAAAGGAGCTTTAAATTTGATTGAGCATTAGAGCAGCTTACCCAACTATTTCCATGCTGCCTGGGTGGAAAACCAGGGACATATTCTCAATACATACATTTATTTTACCACTAAGGATTAAAAAAAAGCGACCTCATCATAGAGCTTTCCAAGCCTTGTAAAAGTCCTTGTTTTCATGTAGCAGACAGGCCTGATCTTATCATTAAGAAAGAGTAAGAAATGCTTTCAACAAAGCTGTACTAAGATCCTGAGAATGAAACTAGCTATCTGAGGTATCAAAGATGTCCTTAGAGTGAGAAGGTGACTCATGAGTACTGTGACAAGAAAGACTTGGAATGTAACTACCAAACATAACAACAGATGCGGAAAGCAGCATGGAAGTCAGTGATTTGGAAGCACGAGCTATTTTCTTGAACACCAAGATGTTCATACTTTGGAAATGTTTTAGTATATTCAACACATGTATCTTCTGCAAGGCAATCACTTGAGGATAAAAGCTTATTTCCCTGTCCCGTTTGTGTTTTTATCTTAAAAGGGCTCCACATGTTGAAAGAGAGGGCTCTGTTTCACATTTTGGCAGATAAGCACTGCACACACTAGAAAGCTTGAAAAACTACATTGATGCTGAGCCAGAAAGTGTTTGGGACTATCAACAAAAAATGCCCATAGATATATTCTTGCACAAAGGGTGAGAATTGGCAGCTAATGACTAAAAAAAGGGCTCTGAAATTAATTGTTTGCATATTTCTCTACCATACTTCTCACATTCTCTGTCCTGGCAAGCAAAGCTATTCAAGGGGGGAGTATCAGTTTTGTATTTCTGACTTCTGCAGATAAAAAGACATGAATGGTGTTAAAATTTGATACCAATCCTGCTCCCAATCAAAGCATTGCCTGTCACTTCCACAGTTTCTAAAAGATCAAGCCAATGTAACGTCAGATAACATGTAGCACATCAAATACGCACACTACAGCCTCTATATGCCATATCCAGAAGCGAAACGGGCAGCAACAATACACACCTGCCTGCCAAACCTAATAAATATTAGTCCTTGCTACAGCATTTCAGGTATGAAGTAGCAGGATCATCTCCAAAATGATAATCTCATCTCCACAGTCCACTGACCGTGGAATTTCACACAAAACAACCATTTAGGCTGCAAATATTAAACTGCAAATGCAAGTTTTCTTGATGCAACCAAGTAGTAACAACCCTCTCAACTCCGCATAAAATTTAAATCAGAGGCACTGGGCATCTGAAAATCCCATAACGCATTTCTCCACATCCTCTTCCTCTCTGCAATGGACAGCTGCTTATGCATCCACTTAACCCTATCCCTGCTCGGAGACTTTCACTTTTGAGAGTGTGTCACCTGCATGATCACAACGCAACACTTCTCCCAGTGCCCCTTCTTAAAAGAAGCTACCTTGAGTGGTGAAGTTGAAGAGCGCAGGTTTCTCTCGCCCGTTTGGTAACTTGACGTTTGGGTCCCGTAGTTCATCGAAGAAAGAATGCGCACAGGCCTCCAGGGGCGTCAGGCGGGCAGTGGGGGTGTACTCCAGCAGGCGGCTACATAGCGCGATTGCTTCTGGTGGAGTGCGGGGCCGGAAGACCTAGTCAGAAAACACAAGCACAAAACAAGCAAGGAGAAACAGGTTGTCTGAGTACCTTTCTTTTTTTTGCTGACCAAAAGCAAGTCAGAGCAATTAAACCTCTCATTGCCCAACAAGCTGGAACAAACTTGTGGTTTGTGCTAATTAAAGTCCTCCAGTAAGTATGGGAAAAATCCAGTTCCTGGGGTTGAGAAAGGGTTAATTGCAACCTTTTGCACTAGAGTGAAGATGCAATGCCAGCAAGAGACTTCATGAGTGCACTCAGAAAAACAACTTTAAGAACAAAGGGGAGACTCATTCAAAAACCATGATAAACACAGACAGGTGCTACCAGCCATGCATATGGGGTGGAGTGACGGAGGGGAGGAGAGTTCAAATGAGCAGGATTCACTGAATGTAAAAAATGATTAAGGCCTTGCTATGTTTTTTTTGTTTAGTTTTCTTTCCCCCCCTCTCCTTTTTTTCTTTTTTTTTGCTAGTGAATGAAGTCTCACTAACATGGACTTTTGCAGGCAGCCAGGTCAGATTGTTGCTATGGAGGCTGCTGTTCAACTTTGGAGAACAACAAGGAAAGTACAGATGGGGTGCAATGAAATGTCTAGCTCTAACTGGCAAGTTAGTCCTTCTGTGACCTTATTCTGACAAATCATTCCCTTAAGTTCATTGGGATAATTCCTGCACATTTGGTACCTGTAAGGACAGCTGAAAATTGCATCAAAAGAACCAAATATTTTATTCCAACAGATTTTTACCTTGAGTGACTGTAAAAAGGAGTCCTCCACTGCAGCTGTGTTTTAAACCTCTAAGAGCCGATCTACCCACCACTAATCACACCCCGCCTCTCCTTTCCCATTACACATCAAAAGCAAAATAGGAGCTAATCACGTAGGTGACCCGGGTGGCCTCCTCAAGCACTTGTCTTTCACTATGTTGCAGGTGATACACAGACTGGGGTAAAGGGAACAGGGTGGGTGCAAGTGTTAAGTTCTGATGCCAGCATTTTTGGTAAGAAGTGAACGAATCCAAAATGCTTTTGCACCAGTGCAAGTGAATCTAAGCCACACAGCACTAAGGAGCAAAAAATTTTAAAAATAAATAAATAATTGGGGAAAAAAAGATAATCAGTGCATGACATGCTAATTAATCACAGCTGACAAACTTGAACAAGCAAATGTCCTTAAGTAGGTTTTAAACCAAAGACTCACATGGTCTCTTGAATGCAAATCAAACATAAACGCTAAGTTGTCCAGGGACTGTAATTTTATCCCCTTGGTGCCCACCTGGCATACAAGCACCTGGTTTTGCAGAGCAGTTTGTGCTGCACCAACTTGTGCGGCAGGGAATCCTGACTTGGGGAGTTCAAAAATCCCAGTACCTAAAGAGCACAATTTACTTCTGCTACTGGGTTATGCTATTGCTTGGCAAAACAAACCAAAATACTTTTTTTTCCCCCCACAAGGTCTACAGTGATGAAGATAAATGCTTTAGCTCAACACTGCTGGCAGAGAACTGCTGATCACCGTGCTGTGAATGTATGGTCATGTGGAATGACAACAGAAGCTGCTTGTGCTTGCTGCCTGAAAAGCTTGGATTGCTGGCCATGGTGCATTTGCATTACTCCTAAGTCATGGCCTGACCAGAACAAAATCAAAGACTACCTCCAATTAAAAGCAAGCAAACCCACTTATTTTTCAAATGTGTGGGTTTTGTTTTTTTTTTACTCCAAATGAGTAAAACTTTGAGGTAAACCCACAGAAATGAAGTCACTTGGTATTTAACATGAGGTTAAAGTACTGAGATGTTCCTCATGCACCTCTGTGCTGATGTTTTAACAGGCTTGATTATACCATAGTTTGAAACAGAAGTACTTCACTCTCAGCTGTGTTTTTCCCCTCAGGACAGCTCACCTATCAGCTACTATACAGATCTTAAAAAGGGAAAACAAAATAACTCATTTAAAGTGAGTAATACAAGCCTTTATCTTGAGTGAACTAGTAGACAGTAAAAAATTTGTCATCTGTAAAAGGAGTTCTCATTTGTCCGCTCAAACTCCTAATTTTCAAGTCAGAAATTCTAGTATGTTTCTGAAACCCTGCTGAGAATTGCTTAGCCTGCATTTAGATCTGCAGTTAGTCTCTTGGGGTAGGCAGTTTGCAATGTCTGCCCTAGCTGCTTCAAACCAGGGAGAAGGGAAAAAAACCCTAAAATTAAAGGCCTCACATGTCCTCTCCCTGCAACAAGTGATGACTAATACATGAAATGAGTTTCAGGTCTGTGCCCATCTCATCTCTACCCCCTTGTGTTACAGTATTTGTCTGGTTACTGACTCAATGATGCAGTTTGGACTCAAATTTCAGTTCTAGCATTTTTTCCTCTCCATTTTTTTTTTTTCCTCAAGGCTAGGCCTAGTAATTTGAAAAAATGTTTAAGTACATACCCGTACTCCTGAGGTGAAATGTCCTGTTCCTGACGAGTCCTAAAGATGATAATGCAGTGAAATAATCCAAACAGGGGGAGTCAATCCAAAAGAGAATAGTCCAGCAAGGAAAAATATAGCCAATATTATAAGAAATCCATGGTGTGGGGGACATAGAAAATGTTTATACAATTAGAAACTTTAAACATCAGTCTCCATAGCAGCAAGTCCAACTTCACCACAGTGTATGCGAAAAAAATCGATTGTGCAATGGTGAGGCATAGTATAGAACCATTTCTGTATTAAATTTATGTTCCAATGCCAGTGCATTTACTACAAAAATAAAAAAAAATGGAAATTAAAACTCTTAACTTGAACTAAAAGGGTAATTGAAATTCCCATCATAAAGAATTTTCAGTTCTTGGTCCTGGATATAGACGTCCACAGACAATGGGGCCAGATTACTTTGTCCCCAGAGGTGCAACCCACTTGTAAATCTGTCCCAGAGACACAATGTAAACTTTTGGGTGGTTTTGGGTTTGGTTTTTTTTCTTTTTTTGTCTTTAAAAAACCCCCTCACCCTCCTAGCAATTTATAATTTATGCTGAAGAGAAGTAAAAATCCAAGATCTGTATTTGAATTTGGATGCTTTTAATTTGTGTGAGCTATGAGTGCCTCAGGCCGCCGCGGATTATTCTTCATTTTGGATTGACTTCCCCCGCCACTGGACTTTGTTTGCTGGTGTTATCTCTTTAGGATTCTTCAGGAACTGGATGTACCACCTCAGGAGTATGGGTATGGACTGAGTTTCTCTCTATTGCGGGTTTATTCTCCCTCATACCCGTCACACCCACTACTAAGAATTTTTTTCCCCCTGAATCTGTTCATTCCCACCTCCCATCTGAATAATGCCCTAAGAAATAAAAGCAAAACTCCCTGTGGTCTCTTAGCTCTTCCCATTCAACACAGTTCCACCATGAAAGCTGCCCAATTCGCCCACTGAGAACTACACGAGTGCCTGCTGCCCACGGCAATGGGGACACTAGCACTTCCATGCCACGAGGTGCCAATGCCAAGCAATAACGGTGGGCCTGGTGCTCCATGGTGGGAAAGGCCAGGAGGGCAGACATAAGATGGGAGTTGTGAGCTGTGAAGCCCCTTGCACACATGGCTCAGCAGGAGTTCAAGGTCTCAGTAGTTCTCAGTGAGGGAACTGATGTAGTAAATAATCCGCGGATTATTTTTAGTCTGCGGACTAAAATTTAGTGCACGGACTAAAATCCGGCCCATCGGAGCAAAGTCTGTCTCAGTCTAAAATATATCTGGGTGAAAGCAAAAAAAAAAAAAGCAACAAAAAAAAAAAACAAAAAAAAAAAAAACAAAAAAACCCACAAAGGGGAAAAAAAAAAAAAAAAAAAAAAAAACCAAAAAACCCACGAAGGAGAAAGAAAAAGAATAAAAATAAAATTAAACAAAAAAGTTAAAAAAGGGAAAAAGCTAAGTGCACAAAGTAAAGTGTTTGGGCAGACTAACATTTAGTATGCAGACTAAATACGGCCGGGCAAAAGGCACAGCAAGTCCACAAATGAACAAAAAAATCCAAAACAACAACAACAACAACCAAACAAAAAAAACCCAAAAAAACACTGACAGGAACTTTTAAAAGCAATCCAATACTACCCCACCGGCGCAGCAATTCATTTTTCTAAAATGAAACAAGACTTATTTGTCCGAACGAGGGACTGAAGGAGCAAGCTTTCATTTTAAAAAATGAACCTGTTTTGGAGATAAACAAATGCAAAAAAAAAAAAAAAAAAGGAAGAAAAAAATACTTTACATACAATATTCTTGTTTGTGGAAAGCAAATGAATTTCACCTTTTGATTTTTTTTTTGGTTGGTTTTGGGTTTTCTTGTGGTTTGATTTTTTTTTTTTCCCTTCTGAGTTACAAAGCTCTCTGAATGACCATGTCAAATGGAAATGCCAACTCATCCACTTTTTGTTGCTTTTTGGTTTCCCCCTCCACCCATCCCTTCAGATCCCAATAAATCTATAGCTCACCGAAAAGCTGAGGGACCAGTGCAAGTTTGTTCTTTGTTCAGGCATGCTGGTGATGCTCAAACACTGACAGTGTGTAACAACTAGACGGCAAGGCCAGACATTTCTCTCTCATTTCTAAGTTATGCTATCAACCCAAATTTATTTTTGTTACTCCCTCTTAATTATTCTGGAACTACCACTTTTTAGAACATCTCCAAATACAACTCCCAGGCTTAAATGCCCCTAGTGCATTTGGCTCTCATCCCCAAGCAACTGCAACTTAGACAAAGTCTTTGCACACTAGCAAGAGAGTTGTTTTTTACCTTACTAAACAGTTCCTACGAGTGTGGTGGAGTTCATGCTCCTTCTGAATTTTACTTTTTTTTTTACCCCCTTCCCCCACCCACCCCCATGGAAAGATGAAAGAAAAAAATAAGGAAAGCACAGGATTCTCCTATTTCTTTTCACTCAGATCAACATTCAGTGCTCAAATAAAACCACATGGGGCAAGAGCTAAGCATTGTTTTAACAGAACGGTTCCTCCGACTTTTGGTTCATTGACATTCCTCAAACAGACTTTCCATGCGCAGCACAGAGCTCCGTCGTCTCGGTCTAATTAAGCCCTAAAGCCAAAGCTTCACAATGTTACACCAAGGTGCTCTTCTAGCCAGGGTGTATTAAAAGACATGACTTCATGCCATCAACTGCTGTGTGGTTTGCATGCAGATTGTGAATACTGCTCTCATGCTGTGCTCCCCAAGAGAGCAGAGGCTTCTGAAAATGACATCTGTTGCTAACACATCAAGTTTGTGACACCACAGTTAAAATTTTCCTCACCAGCTTTGGAGGCTTTTGCCAAGAACCACCCACACCACCGATTGAGGCTGACAGTCTGCGCACAATTTTCGGGTTGCAAGTGCACTTTTGATGGCATGTGAATATTAGGCAAGAGAGAAAGCTCCTCCCTTCAACCAAACACCTGTACTGCCATGAGGTGTAGGATTGCGACCCCCAAATCTACTTCTAAAAAACCACAACCATGCAACACAATTGCCACAGCTTTACGACATTAAGAGATACTCTGATCACTGAAGTTTAGTATATTAACTTATGACAAACATGACACATTCATAAACAAAAAATGAGAGCAAAGGAGACACACGCAACACAGCAATGCATACATTTAGCCTTGACACAAAAACTCACAAGCTACACCTATAGCTCTGCCCTTGGGATTGGCATTGTTGCAAGGGCCTGAGAATTTCAGAAGGGGATTTCTGAAATGCATCATTTGGCTATTTTGATGTGCAAAACCCTCACATTTTACAAATGAAGGTTAAGAGAAGTCCATGAAAGAGACTGGTGTTGGGAGTTATTTCAAATTAAATAGAAGCCCCCCAACTTCCTTATGAATAAATCCCCCTATACTTTTTCTACAAAAGCAGCTCAGAAATAGTTAACACCTTATTAGTCAAGAATCCTTGTCAGAGAGCACTACACACATAGAGGAAAACAAAATAAAGACAGAAGGGTTAAGTGGCTTACAAATGAGCCAACACAGAACTGGGAACAGGACCAGGAACCTGTCTCCAAAACTACTTGTTGAGACCACACACTTGTCACTGGGTTCCTTCAACTGAGGACCAGGCAGAGACAGAAAAAGATAGCATTTATTACCCAGTGCATGATCCAGCTCTAAAAGCAAGTAACAAAGCCAAGCAGAACAAAACAGTTCCCCTTCTTCTCACAGAGCACCCTCAAAAACACATCTCAGAAAGTGCTTTCAGCCTTGACAGGACAGCCACTATGAACAGCCTAAACAGACATATTGCAATGGGACAGTTAAACGGATGGAACACCACAGAGGATGTTAAACTTAGCATTTGATTCCCATAGTTGCACTGATGCAAATCACATCTTAACATTGCATTAGTGCTTGCCCATTTGTTGATAAGCAGTAATTTCTTTACTACATAGAAATTAGGCAGAGGCAGGGTAATTTACCACCCCACAAACCTGCCTTTTCTCCATCTTTAGATGGAGATAATAGTTTTTTTAAAATCATAGCTTCTACAGAAGGCACTGGGAGACATGAACTTGCCAGAAAAACTTAGGTTTTTAGCTTTGTAGTTAAGTCTCCAGCAGAGCTGTTTTCACTCTCTGCTTGAAGAATCATTACATACCAAGGGAAAAACAGAACTGTACTCTTCGGAAAAAGGTCAGGGCACAATTTCAAAACAGGCACAAATCACCTTCAGTTCATGCTGAAAAACACAGTCCTGCTCTTCTGGCCATGAAGGTTTGTTATGTTTCCTTGTCTCAACATTTGCAGTCAAGGGTTGAATACTTGGCCAGGTAAGAAAGGTCCTGAACATTCATGATTTTTGATGCTACACAAACAAAAATGCAGAAGGGAGAATGCAGAGAATTACAATGCTCCAGGATGAACTCATGCCAGTTATGAAAATGCACCCAGAGAAACATTTAATCTCCACTGTACCTTTGTAGGTCACACCTACAATTCTGAAAGAAGGGTTTGTGTTTTCAGCTTTAATTCAAATGCAAGTCCACTTACAAGAGTTCTGATACAAGAATTTTCATTTTCCTTTGTCATCAGTTATAATTAGAAGTGACAAAATGAGCTGTCTATTTATCCAGTTTACTGTTTGGTATTCTTCCTCAAATCTACAGGATGAGCAGTCATTTTGGATGCATTACAAGCAAAACAATCTGCTTAAAAATGAGACAAGAACCAGGAGAGCAGGCGTAGGATAGGATGAAGACATGAAACTGATTCTGTAGAGTGGAAAAACACGCTCATGAGAGAGACCAGGCTCTCTACATCCCAGTCCCAGAGCGTGGGGAAGACACCAGGACTGCCTGCCACAAGCACAGAAACATTCGGTATTTAAGACAAAGTAATTAAGCATGGTAAAACATATACAAAGAACACATGTACACAGAGGCTACTCAAAATATTTGATAAGCATTTTATAATAGTAGCAGAAATTACTTAATACAGGCAGAAATATAGATCTGAAAGTCAATATGCAAAACTAGCCTATAACATAACCTACTGTGGTTCTACGTAACTTCTGCAGCCAGGAGTGGCCAACCGCTTCAGAAAAGTACCAAAAAGTGTGAGCTAGAGCCTGAAGCTTCACCTTAGATCCTCCTTTCCTCTGCTGTAATAATTTGGCTTGAAGACAGAGACAGAAGAGCACTCTAAACAGTATCAGTAACGGAAAAAAAAGGAAGTGCTTACGAAGTTGGGAGGGATCCTGCCCTGATCCGCTGCAACTTTATTGTGATGGCAAAGTGCTGCAGAGAGAGGCCCTTGTGTATTCACCCACAAGACTGCTCTGCAGAAGGCCAGAGATGTTAAAATCCAATCTAGACGAGAGGATCTCTCTCTCCCCCTGCCCAGTGTTAAACAAATGAGTCCTGTCTTTTTCCATCTCAACACTGACATGGAAACTATGATTCAGACACCATTCAGCCATAGATTTGGGGATGGTGAATGAAGCCATTCTCCTGAGTACACTCAAATTTATCTCACCAACTGCATATTTAAAAATTGCTTGAAGGCGTGAACAGTTTTGAAAGTATTTTCAGAACAGGAGAAGCAAAGTACACTGAACTACAGCACACCAAAGAGATGCGCTGTCCGTTTTAAAGAGCTGCCTGCAGTGGAAACTGCATTCACACCTATACAATGGAGACAAGGTAAAGGTTATGATTTGATTAAAGAAAACAGCCTTTGCTGATATAACCTGTTGTGGTGTTCTGCCATCACGAACCGTGGCATGCTATTCTAGTTCAGCTGATAAGTCAGTTCATTACACTGCCACTACATTCAAACATAGGGAAAGTATGATGGGTTGGTGAAGTAAATCCACAAGTCATCTGTCCCATGCAGAAGAGACCTAATATGATATATATAACTAGAATACATTTACTACAATGTTAGCCAAATGAGGTCTTTCACTAGGTGGGTACCTGTGAAAAAGCAGGCTGTCGTACACAGACGTTTGTCATATTTCTGGAAATAATCACAGCCCTGTCTTTGTTTTTCATAACCCAAAGGATATGAGATCTGAAGGCAGCATCTGAGCAATGCCAGCATAAAGGCCAGCTGTAATGAGATCCTGAGAAGCAATGCCTCTCTAACAATCTCATCAAGCACGCGCTAAGATTTTCGGCAGCCACCTCACTGTCTCTGCCCCCCTCCAAAAGGGCTGAAAGCTTCGGAGAAAGATAATTGTCGAAAGTGAACTTTAACAACCCTGCAATGTACAATCTTGCACTTGGATCTCAGATTTTCTTCTTGGCTTTCTAGTCACACGGTTATGAAGTCTAGATGAAGCTTAGTTGGAAGAAAAACAATTAAAGATTAGTAGCAGAGATCAGACTGCACTTCCAAGAAGCAGGAGGGCTCAAGTTGTTGGAGATTGTTGAAAGACAGAAGGAAAGCTCTGGCCTAGTTGAAAACAACAGCAGCAAAGCTTTCAGAACGGGAAGTAACTTTTGTTCAGTGAGCTGACACAGCTGAAAAAGCTGACAGGTTCACCAACCCCAAATAAGCCTGAGGACATGGTTGTGCATCTAAAAGTCTATCCATTTTTGTCACACTGTATCTGTCACTCGAAAAGATATCTCTGCCTCTGCAAAACCTTGCTTCTCTTATAACTTACTGCTACTTAGTCAGAGACCACAGACAGAGTAGCAGTAGAGTGCACCTCCATGAATACAAAATGTTCAATACTATGTGAAAACAAAGGGAGGTTTGGATGAAAAGAACAGCTACGTTACTAAATTAAGCACCCTGCTATTCTTAAGAGGACCCTCTCCAAGAGAACCAAAATGGCCCTTTTGGGGGCTGGGATGCCTGGAGAGAAGAAGAGAAAAGTTCTGTTTTGAAAGATTCCTGGAAACTTCAGATTCTCTTTACTTTCACTAGCCAGGGCCACATTGAACTCCCATCACTGTCTCCCTCATGCGTGGTATGAAAACACACATACATGCTCGGGCAACACACAACTACACTGGAGGGATCAGAGGCCTCTGTTTTAGAAGGAGAGACTCCAGTTCTTGTTACAAAAAGTGTTTCAATCTCAAATCATCAATAGATTGAAAGACCAATCTGAGAAGAGCTTGCACTGTAAAAGCACACTATAGCTGCAACATAGAAAAAAAATTAGAGCATTAGTTTGCCTCTCTGAATCTATTAAGACTCATGCTAATTTGAGATTTCTTTCTTCATACTACCACATCACAATGAGTATTAATACTGTATTTGGATGATCCACTCCTACTGAAAAGTCTAAAATGCTTCTGTGAAGGTAGACTTGAAATTTTGAACAAAGTTTGTGCTCAAAATTTTAATTTAAGCCTGAAATGTAACGAATGTGAGAAACCATATTCCTTCATAGAGTCAAATTTCTCCAGTTCTTAAAAAAAAAAAAACCAACCACTAACAAAAACCCTAGAACCTACTTTATTATGTTACTACACCAGCCACCATTCTTCTTCACCTAACAGGTAGCAGAAAAATGCACATTACACCACCACAGGAATACCAAGTAGGAAAATAACATATCTATGTCTGACAAAAGTATCTAGAAAGTAGACCAGAATCAAGCACACTGGATATAAATCCACACCACACAATTTCAGATGCAACCCACAGGTATTAGAGCTTCCAGAGAAAATTCTTAATTACTATCCAAACACACTTTTGCAGACAGAGAAAATTCCCTGCATCAAGAGCAGCATGGCCAGCAGGGCAAGGGAGGGGATTCTGCCCCTTTACTCTGCTCTCCTCAGACCCCACCTGGAGTAAGTACTGTGTGCAGTTCTGGAACCCTCAGCACAGGAAGGACATGGAAGTGTTGGAGTGGGTCCAAAGGAGGTCACAAAGATGATCAGAGGGCTGCAGCAGATCTGCTATGAGGACAGACCGAGAGTGTTGGGGCTCTGCAGCCTGCAGAAGAGAAGGCCTCGAGGGGACCTGATAGTAGCCTTCCAGGATCTGAAGGGGACTACAGGAAGGCTGGGGAGGGACTATTGACAAGGTCTTGCAATGCCAGGACAAGGGGCAGTGAGTTTGAACTGGCAGAGGGGAGATTTAGACTGGATGTCAGGAGGAAGTTCTTTCCAGTGAGGGTGGTGAGACACTGGCACAGGTTGCCCAGGGAGGTTGTGGCTGCTCCCTCCCTGGAGGTGTTCAAGGCCAGGTTGGACGAGGCCTCGAGTAGCCTGTACTAGTGGGAGGTGTCCCTGCCTTTGGCAGGGGGTTGGAACTAGATGATCTTTGAGGTCCATTCCAACCTTACCATTCTATGATTCTAAGAGCATCAAACCATGCACCTTACTTCTGGAAAGACCACTGGCCTAGATACAACCAGTTTCAGACCACACAGAAGTTAAACATCTAGACAGCAGCTAAACATGCAGTTTCACTGGGCATCTCCACTGCAGGAAGTTAATCTTTGTAGGACCTATGAACCCTTCAACACTGAAAAATATCCACATTGTATCAAACACCACAGAGCAACAATGAGAATGCCCTTGTGTCAATGGGTTTCTAGCACAGAGCTACCATATTCTCAGCCAATCTCTCTCACACATGCTGAAAATTAGCTGCCTAGTGCTTTCACAAAAACCTCTTCTGTCTCCTGAGTCCTCTCAGCCATGACTAGACCACAAAAATAACAACCTTCTAGCTACTGCAATCTTCAGCCATTCTTTATCTCAGATGGCAAAGGTTTGTGCTTTTGAAGCTGAAGCTCAAGTGCTGCTGGCAACTACCTGGGGTAGTCTAGTTACATAGATAGAACAAAAAAAAACCCCAAACATTTGCACTTCCACTTCTTCAATCTATCCTTTTCTGAATATTAAGGGGCCAGAGTTCAAAAGTGCTTTTTCTCCCATTCCCTTCAATTCCATGGCACGGAATTTCCAAGAGGATGTACATGCTCACTGCCATGCTGTTACATCAATACGAGTGGGTAAGCAGGACCGATTCTACCACTTAAATCTGTCACAGCTCAGCATGCTTAAAATGTTGAGAGAAAAGGCTCTTTAGAAGGAATATACTGAGAAAACAAATATTATCAACACTATGGTAGGTAATACATTCTGCTAATTTAGTATTTGGATAATAAAAATACTCATATAATAAATATCATGTAACTCAGCTATGGTAAACTGTTCTGAGTACTATTCTATATCCAGCTGATGCCAGAAAGAGTCGGGTGCAGAACAACAAGCTATACTGCCAACACAGCTCTCCAAAACTAATTGTGCTCTAATGCAGAATGCAGATTTAATCTTCTGGCAAGTTCCTCTCAATTCTTTGTAATTGACTTCGTTTCATTTATGAAGACAAATAAAACATAAATAGAAGGAAGTGTCAGGTTTTTTTCTTGAAGCTTCCATCTGTCAAAAGGTCTCTGTTGTGGTCTATCAGACTATCAAGCACATCCAAGTGATTCTTAAGACTATTCAGGCAGAAGATGAGTTGTATAGATGGCTTAGATGCTTAACTCTGCATCCTACAGTGCATCTCTGCACTCCTACTCCACCCCATATTAATTTAACTCTCTAATCCAAATATCTTCAGGACAGCAATTCAAATGTGACCCAATATTCAGTGCCACAAAGCTTTTGCACTTACTCTTGCAACTTTTACAATGCAATTCAGAACTAAAGAGACCACTCACAGAACGGTAGGGGTTGGAAGGGACCTCTGGAGATGACCTGCTAAAGCAGGATCACCTAGGGTAGGCTGCACAGGAATGTGTCCAGGCAGATTTGGAAAGTCTCCAGGAAGGCAGCTCTATAACCTCTCTGAGCACCCTGGTCTAGTGCCCCAGCACTCTCAAATGAAAAAAGCTTTTCTTTATGTTCAGGTGGAATTCCCTGTGTTCTAGTTTGTATGCTGTTTCTCCCTGTCCTGTTACATGGCACCACCAAAGACAGTCCAGTCTCATTTCTTCAATTCCCACTGGTAAGATCCCATCTCGGTTTTCTCTTTTATGAGCTACAAATCTCCAGGTCTCTCCATCTCTCCTTGAAAGAGATCTTCATGGCACTCCACTGACTCTCTCCAGTAGCTCCCTATCTCCCTTGAACTGAGGAGCCCAGAACTGGACTTCCACTCCTGGGGATTTAATTTGCTCTAACATTTTTCCCCTGTTAACATAACATACTAAAAATACTCACTGGATTTACTGACCTCTCATACTGTTACAGACCACAACACAGCAAGAAATAAACTCTGATACAGAAATACAAACAGGGATTAGTGGAAAATGAAAAGTGGTGTGTGACTCATTGGAGAATCTATCACAGAAGTCATGACTTGCAGTACCTGGCCTGGCAAGTACCTATCAGATACATGGCCCGATACCTTTTACTGTTGATTAGTTTAGCCAGTGGTTTTACCACAAGAGCATCTGGTCCAAAAGAGTGATGTATACACAGTTCAGCCCTTCCACACATAATCCACTGCTTTCTTAGCAGAAGAAAACCTGAGCTGTTAAGATATGATGAGAATATATTGACTGCACCAGACATTTCTCAATCAGCAAAAAGAAAGCGTTAACTACTCGGGCTTCAATTAGACACAATACTTAGCTTATTCCACACCTGGGAGACTAATTAAACGACTGTTACACCCTGTACCAAGTCAAGTATTCACCATTCCTTGATATGTGGAATACAGCCTAACTGTGTGGCAGCATGTTTGATTTAGTGCTGTCAGTTCCCTCATTGGTGATGGAGGTTACAGTGTTGTCTGCAACAGTGTCTCTTTGTGACAGTTAGATAAGAATTCTTAAGAAGTAACTCCCCAAAAGAACAACTCCCCTCAACAGCACACCTATAAGGGTACAAACGTCCTAACATCTGTAACAGAACTAGTTAAGAAAGTGACTGTCAGCCTTCATCATGTTAATTAACAGCATTACCAAAGCATCACAAGTATCCCTGGAACACTTTCTCATGTGTAGATGACTTCTGTGCATTTCGTTTTATAGCAAGACAGGATTTAGACACATTGCAATCTGCTATAAACACACATACCATTGTTAAAAAAAAAAGCCCACAAAATAAAAGAAAATCACCACACCTGTTGGAGTTGTGTAACCTCAAAACCTCTCACAACCAATATTTATTACACAGTGCACTGTCTCAGTACTTTCTCCTTATCTGTATCAAAAGTTATCGGGTCCCCACCTTAAAGGCAACTGATTTAGACTGAAAGCCACCAAGCCACTGAACTTCTTGAACTTTTACTTTCAGCCCATGTCTTTATTATGCAATTCATATGGGAGACTCACCTTAGTCCATGGATGTGCCTTAATCTGAGGGAATTTGAATTCAGTATAGTTTGGATTCATTTCTCTAATTTGCTCCCTTGTAGGCGTTCCCAGAACCTAGAGAGGAAAGAGAGAAAAGGGAAATTATTTAACTGTGCTTCACATTCATATGGTACTGAAAAGAACAGTATAATCTACCACATACTGAGACAACTGAAGTCAACCCCTGTAACTAGTAAACTAATGTACTGCTGGATCACAGAATTGCCTAGAGTGGAAAAGACCTTTGAGATCATCAAGTCCAACCATTCACCTAACAACTGACAAGTCCTTGACTAAACCATATCTCTAAGCACTATGTCTACATGACTCAAATACCTCTGGGGATGGGGAAATAACAGGTCTTTTTCAGAAACATATAAACTGGAAGGCACCTTCGCTCCTGGGAGCTTCTGACCCTGTTTGAACCAGGAAGTTGAGCCAGCAGGAGTAGGATGCCCAGGACCACATCTGGCTAGGTTTTTAGCATCTCCACAGAAGACTTTAAAACTTCCCTGGGCAATTTGCTGCAGTTTTGACCACTCTTTTGTTTTGCTCCATTCAAATGAAGTTTCACGTGTTTCACCTTCTGTCGTTGCCTCTTATCTGGTTAGCAGGCACCACTGAGAAGAGCCTGTCTGTTCTTTCCTCATTCCCTCCCATCAGATATTTATGTGTGTTGATGAGAAGCCCCTGAGCCTTCTATGCTTCAGGCTGAAGAGTCCCAGCTTTTGCAATCTCTCCTGTGACGGATGCCCCACTCTCCTAAATCATCTTTGCAGCCCCTACTCCAATTTTGGTAGTCTCCTGCTGGCAATTCAGTTCATGATCCAAGCCCACTGTAAAAACAAATTTATTCTACATTTTTTCTGCAAAATTCAAACGTCTTTCTCAAAATTCATGATTCTTCATCGGGGAATAGCATTCATTTTCATTAAACTATTATAAAATAACATATTCAGAGATTGCAGCTCACTACATAAGGCTGATTAAGGATCAGACCAGTAGTTCAGACTGCTCATTTACAAGTCAAGAACAGCAGCTCTTTGATGATCTTTGATGCCAGCAGGAGCAGGGAGCTCATTCTCCCCCTGTACTCTGCACTGCTTAGGCCACACCTTGAGTCCTGTGTCCAGTTCTGGGCCCCTCAATTGAAGAAGGACATTGAGGTGCTTGAGTGTGTCCAGAGAAGGGCAACGAGGCTGGGGAGAGGCCTCGAGCACAGCCCTATGGAGAGAGGCTGAGGGAGCTGGGATTGGTTAGCCTGGAGAAGAGGAGGCTCAGGGGAGACCTTCTTGCTGTCTACAGCTACCTGAAGGGTGGTTGGAGCCAGGAGGAGGTTGCTTTCTTCTCTCAGGCAAGCAGCACCAGAACAAGAGGACACAGTCTCAAGCTGTGCCAGGGGAAGTTTAGGCTGGAGGTGAGGAGAAAGTTCTTGCCTGAGAGAGTCATTGACTGCTGGAATGGGCTGCCCAGGGAGGTGGTGGAGTCACCGTCCCTGGAGGTGTTCAAGGCAGGTTTGGACGTGGCACTTGGTGCCATGGTCTGGTCTGGAAGTCTGTGGTATCGGGTTGGACTTGATGATCTTTGAGGTCTCTTCCAACCTTGGTGATACTGTGAGACTGTGATCTTAGATGATCAGGAAGTTACTGCTGATGGAAGCCAGACAGGTTCCCCTCTGCTTATTGCCCCAAATTGTGAGAGTTTTGGTGGTGTTTCCTCACCCCAGCAGGGAACATAAACTTAACCTGGAAGCATCTAAAATGCATATCATACCTGGTTTACTTGTACAAATTTGCATTTTTGATTCCCAGAATCTGCACAATGGCATTTATGCATTCAAATTAGTAGCTGTATGAGAAACAACACACAACTTCACATCTTTTTGTAGAGCTGGATAGATTTTGCATGGATTTCAGATGTCCCTTCAGGGAACAAGCTCTACAATGCAGCGTTAGTGCTTTCTGCTCAGTACAAAACACAAGCATCACTGCCTTCCAATTACATATAAAAACTGCAAAGCACATTGAAGAAATCCTGTTGTTTTCTCCTTGTGCATAGTTACTGGGAACTGTTTTGTTCTGCAGAGAGAAGTGGAGAGGGCAGAGGAGTCACTCAAGAACCCTGTAGAGCCACACTACTCTCACCTTGTGATCAATCTCACACCACACAGATTAGCCTAACTTTACCACCTCATCTCATGAGACCCCACTGTCACCAGCAGGAAACAAACAAGGCAACATGACACGGTTGCTCCACCTTACTGCTTGATAGAGCAATATTAGGTTGTATATTCTGGTATCCATGAACATTTTAATTCTGTTGGAGGAGTGGATTTACTCTAGGTGATCCGGTTCTAGCAGAGAAGTTGGACTAGATGATCTTTAGAGGTCACTTCAAATTCCTAACATTCTGAAATTCTGTGAAATGCACTCTTAAAGAATCAGGTAAAGGCATAAAAGAACAACTGCCTAATTAATTTATGCATCAGAGGAAATACCATTGGGCATTACAAAAGGACCTTGGTATCTCTTTATTTTTTTTAAATATAAGCAGTGTGACACAAACTAAGATACCTACCCCAAAAAAGCAATCTTTTAAATAAACAGCAGCAGCAGAGGAAATAAACTCACCAACTCATTCAGACAGTTTCTGCTTGGCTAACAGATTTAACTGACAAGCTGAACTAAATGAATGATCACATAACTCCTACCTTCCCACTCCCAACCAGGATTTAAATCCCACCAACTCTAAGAGCCAAGAGTTACCTTCAGAGCTGACAGATGATTTTTCTGTGAATGTCTGAAAACACTGTTCTTGCTCAGGTGGTAGGAAAGGTGGCATTTGCAGGATTCCATATATTTTACTCAGCTTTCAAAGGGCAGATGAACTGACAGAAGAATGTGCCCTTGCCTGTTAGTTTTCTGTCTGGCTCACCCTAAGCACTGGTCACCTGGCTGTCAGCCCTGCCAGGATGGTGCTGCTCTCAAAGTTTCAAGTTCTAAAAGACGAGGGGATTTTACACTCACAAATGTTGTTATTTTTATGCCAATTCAGGCAAAAGCCATTTTCAAAACCCTGGAAGCTTTTTCAATTAGTTAAATTAGCTTCTTGAAAAATCACGGGTAACTTACATCGCTTTCCCCACTGCTTCTGAATGGTAAGTTTTCAGGCCTCCCTAGTATAAACAGGGCTTTTAAAAAAGCATATTTACCTTCTCTAACCTCCTTCTCAACAAATTCCTTTAACAGCCTTCTTAAGAAGAGGCCAAGGGTAGATTTGGTTTTATAAATAGCCAAGATTCAGCAAAATGGCTCAGTTGCCAAGGCTGCTCAGAACAGGTGCCTACGCAGTTCGAGTGCTTTTATTTAAAGACTTCCTATAGCATCAGAATTCACATTAGATAGACGAGGGCAACTTCACAGCAGGACCAACGGACATAATGTCTAGTCATGTGTTTCACCAAAAATAAAACTGTAACTCCATATGATGAAATGAAACAACCCCTAAACTCAAGCACAGGTTTCTAGGCAGCAGCACCTAAGGTCTCATGAATACTTAAGACAAGAAGGCACTGAGGAGGGATCATGCTAGGTAACATAAAGCATTCGGCCTCATCTTTCAATTATGCAACACCCAAAATAACTGTACTAAAGCAGAAATGGGAAAGGAAAGATTGTGCTTTTAATTTGTAGTGAAGGCAAACTAAAGCGAATCCTACCCACCACAACCTGCTGCCCCAGCCTCAACTCAAAGCCATGAAAAGTAGACAGGAAGAAGAATGTAAGTTTTAAAGACTGTGTTAAATTTACAGTCTGGAAATAAAACAATGGGGTGAATAAAGTGCTAAGCTATAAAACTGTACTGGTACTTGATATATGTGGCAGAGGTTCTGTAGTGGACCTCTGCCCACCCAGCAAAGTACCAACACCGTTCACTACACAATTTTGAAACTATACTTCACTGATTAACACCAAAATTTTAGTCTACTAGGAATTTCTTTGTGTACCCATGGTGAGGAATAACACTCATTTAAGGTCTTGCAAACTTGGGCAATCTCTTGTTTTAAAAAAGTTATTTATGTGACTTCTCTGAAATGCAAAGGAGAAACAAAAATGACTTTGCAGCAATTCTGCCAAAAATGTGCATGCAACAGCTGCTCTTGCTATACCAGCTCAGAAAAAGCTGTGGAGCAGATGTTCCTTGGAAAGAGGTTTCACAGCATTACAGAATGGTTGAGGTGGGAGGTGACCTCTGGAAGTCATCTGGTCCAACCCTGCCTGCAGAAGCAGCATTGGTGAAAGACGGCTGCCCAAAACCAGATGGCTTCCAAGTCTCTGCAAGGACAGAGACTACACAACCTCTCAGGGCAACATGTTCAACTGCTTGACCACCCTCATAGTTAAAAAGTTTGCTTGGATTTAGACTGAATTTCACATGTTTTAATTCATGCACATTGTGCCTTGTCCATTCACAGGATATCCAAGGCAAGAGTCTGCCTTCCTATTCTTTGCACCTTGCCTTCAGATATTTCTACAGGCTCAGACCACCCCTGAATTTGCAAAAGGTCTCAGAGCTTTTACGAAATGCAAGGTCCAACACTGAATTATGCAGGTCCATGCAGATCAGTACATACTAATCATAGAATGGTAAGGTTGGAAGGGACCTC
Source organism: Eubucco bourcierii (assembly GCA_013396675.1). Lineage (NCBI taxonomy): Eukaryota > Metazoa > Chordata > Aves > Piciformes > Ramphastidae > Eubucco > Eubucco bourcierii. The sequence continues at coordinate 112,940 of VWZE01023431.1, read as the reverse complement.
AAGGATCATCTAGTTCCAACCCCCTGCCATAGGCAGGGACACCTCCCACTAGCACAGCTCACTCAAGGCCTCATCCAACCTGGCCTTGAACACCTCCAGGGAGGGAGCAGCCACAACCTCCCTGGGCAACCTGTGCCAGTGCCTCACCACCCTCACTGCAAAGAACTTCCTCCTGACATCCAGTCTAAATCTCCCCTCTGCCAGTTCAAACCCATTGCCCCTTGTCCTGGCATTGCAAGACCTTGTCAATAGTCCCTCCCCAGCTTTCCTGTAGGCCCCCTTCAGATACTGGAAGGCTACTATCAGGTCCCCTTGAAGCCTTCTCTTCTCCAGGCTGCAGAGCCCAAACTCTCTCAGACTGTCCTCATAGCAGTGTTGCTGCAGCCCTCTGATCATCTTTGTGGCCTCCTCTGGACCCACTCCAACACTTCCACGTCCTTCCTGTGCTGAGGGTTCCAGAACTGCACACAGGACTCCAGGTGGGGTCTGAGGAGAGCAGAGGGGCAGAATCCCCTCCCTTGCCCTGCTGGCCACACTGCTCTTGCTGCAGCCCAGGACTCAGTTGGCTGTCTGGGCTGCATGTGCACACTGGAGGCTCATGTTGAACTTTTCATCAACCCAGACCCCAAGGTCCTTTTCTACTAATCTAAGGTCCTAATCTACTTCTTGGGGACAGATGTAGTTGTCTGATGTAATTAACTGTATCTGAGAACTAAATTTTTGAATGAATGAACATTGTTTCTAGGAGGTTAGAAAGGATCTTCCTACAAGTGAAGAAGACAATGAGTCAGCGAGTCTTGCTCTTCCTTTCTGACTGTGATCATCATCTCTTACACAAAAATAAGTAAATATTGTTTACTAAGATTAACTAAAGAATGTACTTACTAAGAACACAGACACTGCTCTGATACTCTTAGGGGAAAACCTGAACACATTTCTCAAGAATTTTCTGGGAAGATTTTACTTGATGTTAATCTGCAATAGACGAAGCTCTCCCAAATACTTTTTTTTTTATTCCAGGAACAGGAGTCATGAAGGTAGGGTCATGGTATCTATCTCAATTAATTAAATAAAAGCTACAGGCTCCAAATAGTTTCATATTTATCAAAGAAAGTGAGATTTATGAATCTGGAATAAGCTCTGAATTTGATTACAAATATTGCAAAGATATTAATTTTATGTTCTTGCAATGCAGCTTTCACAGGAGAAGATGACAGACGACATTTAGCTCCAAAACACACCTTAGCTACACTCCAGTACTGAATACAGCTGCAGCCCACACCTGGCTTCACTGTGCAAAACTGCAGAGGTAGTTATGACCAAACCTACACATTTTCAGCACCAGAGGATGAGAGAGCTGCAAGGGTCTCAAACTCCAGTGGAATAAAGGCCCTTTATGAGAACCGCTGTTACTGCTAAACCTTTGCCCAAGGGTAAGAACCAGTTAAAAGCACAGGGACACTGAAGGTTCAGAAGCTCCAGCTATCCATGACTGAACTAGAAGGTGAGAAGGTGGTTATTCAAATCAGAAACCTCTAGGGAGCCATGGTTACAGTGGTATAGTGATCTTCCTTGGGAAGACAGTGCAAGTTTATGTTGAAACATGCTCCCAAAAGCAGAGTTTACCAGATGGCACAATTAATACTTTTCTGTACCTCTGTACATGCCTGTACCTCTTCAGAAAGGTGAGAAGTGTGCCAAATAGTTAACAAAATTCATGGTGCAGGCATTTTAAAGCAGTAAACACAGATCAGCTTTGAAATAATTCAAGAGGTTTGTGACAGAAGAATAAAATAAAACTTACCCATTTTATATACACTTTCTTTCAGAAACACTCTTGTCAAACAAAAGAAAAGTCAACTAAAGATAGAAATGTCTTCTATTCACAAACATGAGAGCAGCTATACAGCAGATTAGGAAGAAACCCACTGTCACTGCTGACAAGCAGATAATGGCTCATCAATCTTATGTTTTTGTTTTTTTTTTTTTAAACACTGCCTGCAAGCACTGAAAAGATGAATTACATGAGGCACAGGAACAGCCAAGTTGTGATGTGCAGGGACATCAGGGAAAAAAAAAAATTCAGGAAAATTCCCTTAGGGATGAGGAGAGAAAGCCCATGTCAGATGCAGTAGAGGATCACATCCAATAAAAATGAAACACGTTCTCCCACTGCTTATTCTCCTGGAAGAGATGGCTCCTCACTCCCCATTAACCACTGCAACTGAATTTATTTTATTTTAAAAACTGAGCCCAAAATAGTACCTTGACATTTAAGCATGAGCCATATATTATAATTGCAGACTATACTTAGCATTTGGCTCAGTAAAACTGTCAGAGACCAGAAAGTAACACACACAGATAAGACTCCTGATACTACTGAGTTAGTCTTTTAATGCATCTCTTCCCTTTCCTCCTCCCACTCCAAGAACTATGGGGACAAGATTGTATTATTTCTCATAAATTACCATGAAATGCTAGTTTTGGTGCAGAGAATAATCACAGTCCCCTAGGAACCAAAAAAACCACACAAACAAAACCACCTTTGACAACCCTTTCCTGCAGTTTTCACAAGTCAGTTGATGATGCTCTAGATTGCAGTATATGGGAAAAAAAATATTTGTGAGAAAGACAACACCAGGGAAATTGGTAGATGCTATCCTCCCTCTATCCCAGAACTGCTCAATTATTCCTGCTTCCTTCTTGTGACAGTGATGATTTCTTCATTATTTTTACTTCCATTGTTATGGGGAGCAAGAAGTACTAAACTGAACCTTTGAGAAGTCATTTTTTATGTTATGGAACCAAACCATGACACTTCCAAATTTTTCTTTTTGCAAAGGGAATACAGAGTAACCACTGTCTGTGGGAACTGTGGCTGAAGATGTTTTAACTTTCATCTGGTGGGGGGCAGAGAGGGATGGGACAAGATGAGGTTGATGGTTTTACGGTGCTGCAGAGTTCAGAAATGTTGGTTTTGAGGCACTGCACGGGTGGTGGTTTAGGAATACCCTCAACATTCCAAGCTTTCACAGGAGGCCTGGAGAAGAGAAGGTTTCGAGGAGACCTGATAGCAGCCTTCCAGTATCTGAAGGGGGCCTACAGGAAGGCTGGGGAGGGACTATTGACAAGGTCTTGCAACGACAGGACAAGGGGCAATGGGTTTGAACTGGCAGAGGGAAGATTTAGACTGGATGTCAGGAGGAAGTTCTTTCCAGTGAGGGTGGTGAGGCACTGGCACAGGTTGCCCAGGGAGGTTGTGGATGCTCCCTCCCTGGAGGTGTTCAAGGTCAGGTTGGAGGAGGCCTTGAGTGAGCTGTGCTAGTGGGAGGTGTCCCTGCCTATGGCAGGGGGTTGGAACTAGATGATCCTTGAGGCCCCTTCCAACCTTACCATTCTATGATTCTATTCTATGAGGCACAGAAGTCCTGCAGACATTGCTGCTGCATGGAACCTCTCTGAGCTGCTGGAAGGAGAGTTTTCACCCTTCCATTAGGGCTAGGGTCATATGAGTGCTCTGAGGTGCAGTGTTTACTTGTACATAATTTCTTTACATGACCACTGATGAAACCCACACTGCCACTGTGCCTGTTTCAGAAGCTGAACACATTTCTGAAGGAGATGTCACTTGAAAGCCAGCAGGGGCATGAATTTTAATGAATCTATCGGGTTACCCACTTGAGATATTCCCAGCAATGGGATAACTTAACATTTGGAATAGCTGGAATGAGCTAAAAATAAGAAGGAAGAGTCACCATTCAAGATCAACCTCTGGAAAGAGAACAGCACATGATTTCTCCCCTGTAATAGTGTAAGTATTCAAGAAGAGTGTACTTGGGACAAATTATTTCTTCAGATGGAGCTCCATGACTATTTCCCCATATTGAACATCATTTTGTCAGGGATGAGCAGTCAAAGACCTCTCTACCCCAGACAGATTGAGAACATCTGGAAAGATCTTTAAAGAAATAGGAGCACCAAAAAAGGCTAAGGAGAAGAGCACTCTCTTTTGATTCACACAAACGTTACGCTGTGGGTTTAGAGTTGTTTTAGAGCAGTCTGCAAATATGAAATTGGCCTGGAAACACTGGAAGGAGATGATTTTGAAAGACTGCTTGAAATGGAACTACATGAAACCTGCAGGAGGTCAATAAAATTCTGACAAAAGCAAAAAATGCTTCTGGTGCAGCAAGGGACTGAGGATGTTGTACCTGCAGCCTAGAGGAAGGACAAGCTACGCTGACTGACATATCTCAGAAATTCCATCTTTGTGTACACAGCTATAGAGCAGATGTTATCAAGAACTGCATGAGAATGGAGGGCTAGTTTCATGTGCTAACACTTTGAAGTCAAGTTCCAGCCTAATGCAAAAACTTCATACCCAGGTGTAGCAGTCAACTGCTGCGTTGTGAAATGAACTTTGATTAGTCGAAGCTGAGCAAGCAAATGAAGAGACAACTGAAAAAATTATTTTGGCTGAAGAAGTGCTAAAAGAATGACAGCGACTCAGTTATCCTGAATTCAGAGGAACAAGCAGAAAAGTTCCTAAGTGACCTCTCTTGTAGTGGAATCAAGTAAATTTAAGGGATGAAAGCCAGAGGCATTTCCAAATGTGTGGATAAGTATTTTTTTGCTATATGCCTTTTTGGAAGGTTAAAATGCTCCTTCTTCTCTGCCCCTAAGTTTCAGACATAGTTTCAATGAAGCCATCTGAAAAGCACAACCCCAAGATAGTCAAACAGCAGCTCACAGATCTCAGCCTGTAACCTTTCACAGACTTCACTATCGTTCTCCTCTGCTTCTCCTACAGTCAGTTAATACTAAAATAAGAGTCTGACAAAGGAAGTTTTTCACATTAATATTCTGTGGCAGCAAATGGAAGTAGACATCATCTATCAAGTGTTTTTGTTCTCTGTGGTTTTTTTTTTTCCCCTTTGGTCTGTGTGGTTCNAAATGAATCCTATTCAAAAGTAAATCTCACAAGCAAGTGTCACAACTGGTGTTCCCCAGGGCTCAGTGTTGGGGTCATGTTTAGCAACCACCTGGGCCAGGAGATGGAGCACACCCTCATTAAGTTTGCAGATGATGCCGAGTTAGAATGTTGATCTGCTGAAGGGCAGAAAGGCTTAAAAGAGGTACCTGGACAGGCTGGATTGATGGGTCAAGGCAAACTGAATGAGGTTCAACAAGGTCAAACACCAGGTCCTGCACCTTAGTTACAACAACATTACAGGCCTGACTTGGAGTGGCTGGCAAGCTGTCCAGTAGGGAAAAATCCGGTATTGTTGAGCCACAGACGTCTGAAAATGAGCCAGCGTGTACGCTCGGATGGCTAAGAAGGCCAACAGCATCCTGGCCTGTCACAGGAACAACAGGACCAGGGAAGTGATTGTCTGCCTGGAGTCAGCACTGGTGAGGCTACACCTTGGGTTCAATTTTGAGCACCTCACTATAAGGACATCAGGGTCCAGGAGCATGTTCAGAGAAGGTCAAGTTGGTGAAACACCTGGAAAAGAGGACTTGTGAGGAATGGCTGAAGGACCTAGGGTTGTTTAGCTGAGATAAAAGGAACCTGAGGGAAGACTATCTGAAAGGAGGTTGGAGTAAGGTGGATGTTTGTCTCTTTTCCCTAGTATCAAGTGACAGGATGAGAGAAAATGGCCGCAAGTTGCACCAGAGGAGGCTTAGGTTGGATATTACAAGAAATTTCTTCACTGAAAGGGTTCTCAAACCCTGGAATTGGCTCCCCAGGGAGGCAGTTGAACACATCCCTTGAAGTGTTTAAAAGACATAGATATGTAGTGCTGAAGGACATGGTTTAGGCAGTAGACTCAGTAAGAGCTTTGAGTCCAACCACAATCTAACTCTAAAGGTCTGTTCCAACCAAAAAGATTCTATGATTCCACAAGCCCAAGACTTAACACTTCTGGTAATTTTTATGTTGCAGAACTGCATGTCTTTGGCTGTATTCAGGTTGCAGAACCCAAGCTTGCTCAGTAAACACAGGTTGCAGTTTTTATGCTAACCTGTCAAATCTAACTCCAAGGTAAGCATTATAGTGGGAGCGAAGAAGACAGAATGGTCCTTGACTTCTCTGCAGATACGAAAAGCAAATCTGTTCAATCTGATTATTGGTCATTTCAAAGAGATACATAACAGATAGGACAGATCCCTGTCTGGCAGAATGGAAAACTGAGGAAGAATTACTTGAAATTGGAGGATAAAACCGGTGCCCTCCCTCTACTTCCACTACAGAAAGGATCTATTGGTGAGCATAACGTTATAATGGAAGTACCTCATTGCCAAGTTTGTGTTCTTCTCCAGACAGCATCTCACAGAGTAGTAGAATGTTGAAAGGGACATCTGGAGAAGTAGTCAACCCTCACGTCAAAGATCACCTAGAGTAAGTTGCACAGGAGCATGTCCAGGAAGGTTTTGAAAGTCTCCAGAGGAGACTCCACAACTTCTGGGCAGCCTGGTCTAGTGCTTGGCACTCTCAAAGTTTTTCCTTATGTTCCAGTGAAATCTCCTGTGTTCTAGTTTGTATTTATTGCCCCTTATCCTATCAGCTGTGGTGACAAAGGGCTTTAGTTTGCCAGGACTACATACACAGCTATTAACTGGTCAGTAGATGTTATCACATCACTGGTGGTAGCGTCATTGAAGTGTCATCTAGTGTCATCTACGGTACATAGGCTATCAGCAATTTTATTACTCTTTTGCTTCAGGATAATTTGAATGTAAACAAAGTAGAATCATAAAAAGCAGAGCGAATAGGTGCTATAAAATTATTAGGTCACAGACATTTACTTTTAGTACTGGAGAACTGAGAACGTCCAACTCTGCTACCATGATAAGGTGATCTAGCAAACTTTGAACCAAACTGCAATCTCTGCTTGGCAAGCACATCAATAATGAGAGGACATCTATTTCCCAATTATTGTACTTCCACGTTATGAAAAGTCAAAGGAATGGTAAGGTAGAGCATTATGACTTTGCTGACAAGGGTTCTACTGTCAGATGTCTGACCAAGCCACAGGAGGACTTAAGAGGACTGTCACGAAGATATAAACAGTTGTTTGTACAAGAAGCTCACTAGATAGATTTTTACAGGATTGCAGACATTTTGTCAGGAAACAAAATAGGACTTTGTGGAAATGGCTAAAGGCAAATGTCACAGGTTACTGCATACACTTCACCAGCACACTACTCTGAGAGACTTCTCAAAAGGAAAACAATTGCCATTTGTACCATCAATAGTCCTACTTCTGACACCAACTCTGGTATTCCACTAGTGTTTCCTTTGTAAATTGGCCTGACTTGGATACACTGATATTGAAACACACTAGGCAGAAAGGCAGCAAGAAGAAATCCAGATAGTCTTAAGCGGAGTAGGGGCAAGACACCTAGCCTTCAGATGAAAGATGCCCACTGAAGGACTTCTAGCAGGGCAGACAGAAACCCACTGTAACTGAAGCTACATTTACATAGTTGTAAACTGGGGAGAGGTGGTAAGAGCCTAGAAAGGCCAGAGCACACACTACTGAGACCACAGAGCAAGGACACAGAAACACTGAGTCTCACCAGCCCATGTCCTCCATACGAGAGACTGATCACTTGGTGTTGGGTGGTGTCACATACTCTATTAGAACAGGGATGAAGACACCAGAACCTCTTCTACTGAATAACGCAGATCCAAGTAGGAAGTTCTACTCTTCCACTCACATTTTGAGGAGTTTTCTACATGCATGCCACAGAAATGTATGCAGATATATCAGTTAAGTGTCAAAACCAAAGAAACACAGTACTCTTTAGGTCATGAAATCAGTAAGGCCAAAGGGTGTGTCCACACATCTTAGATTACTCTCTAGACAATCCTGCCTCCTCCGTTGCAGAAGTTGAAGGCAGCAAGGGAAGCCAGGCCACTAGGAAGTCAGACATCAATCTTTTAAGATAAGAATTATTCTTCCACACCTCTAATTTGAGAATCACAGAACATTCACAGTTTACTAAATGAAATCAATCAAGTTGTGTCTGGACATAAATGACACAAATGTTAGGTATTCTGAAACATGACGTCTTTCTCGCTTGACAAACAAGACTCTCTAGCTGGAAGGTACCTTTGCCCTACATTTCCTCCTGATTCTCCATGTGCAAAAACGAGTGCTCTTTTCCACCCTTCACCTCAAAGAGCCAGAATGAAGACAAGGTGGCTATGTATTTGAAGAATCTGGCACAAGTAAAATTCAGTAATGCTGTTTTCAAAGCTAAGTATTAATTGCCTGCAACAAAGTAAAAACACAAAAACCACCCAGATTCCTAAAGAACAAAGCCCACACATTAGTAAATACTGGTTCACTATGTAAGCATTATTTCCAAGCAAAGTGCAATCCTTTAAGGGGGAAAGTCCCCTCTACAATTAAGAGATGATGTATCACTATGCACAACTGTGAGAGAGGCAGAAAAAGGCAAATTATCAAAGAGGTATGAGAAGCGTTTTCAAACACAGCTTATGTACATTTCCCTGTACAAGGGTGACAGAATATGTATGTTGACAAGTTTTTAACAGTGTATGTTTTCCTGATGATTCCCAAGGCATAATGTAACCAAAACAACACTTCAAATTCCATACCTTGATTATTTCCACCAACTGATCCACACCACTGTCACCTGGAAAGATTGGTTGTCCTAGTAACAGTTCGGCCAACACACAGCCTGCAGACCACACATCTAAAAAAGAAGTGGAGGACAGGAAGAGTTATCATTAAAAGCTAAATGAGGTAATTTACATAAACCCAGCAATTTTAAGCTACTTAATTTATTCTTCGCCACATATAAAGATGTATATAATACAGCTAAAAAATAAAACACATTTCTCTCCTACATGTTAATCTAGAACACAGTGATACATGGCACAAAGCAATGGCAGGCTGGCATTCTTAAAAATCAAACCATGAAACTATGAGACACAGAAAATAAATGTTAAATGTCATAATTATATTGACATTAAATCTCAATGTAAGGACAAGACCTGAAAACATTTGCCATCCAAAAACTAAGAACTTTTCAAAACCCTGGGTTGTTTTGGAAATATCACTTTGATGATCAACTATGCATTGGTATTGTCCAGTATCATGCCTGATGTTTTTTTCATTGTTTCATAATGTCCAACAGACTCACTTTCTCATCCACACACCGAAAGCAGATGAGTACTCCAAGTATTGTATCCTGCAGCACACTGTGATTAAGGGACCTGGGAGACTGCCTCTCTAACCTAACCTTTATTGTAACCCCATCTGCAAACTTGGATGGACAACAGAACTGCAAGTCATAGATCAGGTCAACAGTATGCCTAGAAGCAGCTATTGACAAATCTTTCTACATATACCAAAAGCCAAATGTAGTCACTAGAAACTGCTTCCTCATGATCTGTTACAGATCTACGTACACCCATAGAAATAAGAATTAATTACTATGACAGGAACTCAAGAACACATTTTACTGTACTAGAGAATATTTTTGAAACATAGTTTGAACTGCAGTAATCAGTGCATGGTAGATGTTTGTGAGAATCTGCTTTGACAGCACACAAAATGCTAAAGATTAAGCTGCTTAACAGTAAAAGCATTGCACCTAGATGCAGAGAACTGCTCAAAAAACATTACTCCAAGGTTTTCTAGAAAGTCACCGTTTGCTCAATGTATATTTGAAACCTTACACTGATATCCAACCTCAAACAAGCAATCCCAAACTAAAGATTCATAAAACCTACAATACTGTAACGTCCCAAAAGAGGAAAGAACAAGATCAGACACCCTCTACCTTTCTCTGACCTCTTGCCTAATTTCATGAGCTCATCAAACCTTTCCTCCTCCTCCTCCACCAGGCCCCAAAATAACAGTAGCATCACCGTGACTCAAAACCCAGAAAATCTACCTCCTGAGGTCTGTTCTAACCCGAGATAACCCATGCTATGACAGAGATTTTTATGTTGCTAGTACATTTAAACTATGCCACTGGAAAGCACACTACTCACAACACTGTCAGCTACGGCTAAAGGTCTGTGTAAGGAAAATGACAGTTCTCTAAACAGTCTGTTATCACTTTGTCACAAACACTAGAGATTGATGCAAAGAATTAAAAAAAAAACCCTCAAACAACCAAACTTTCAGAAATTCAAGGCTGCTAACAAAACGATCCACAAGTTAGAACAGATTCATCCTTCCCTCATCTCCAAACTAGAGAGAGGGGCTATGCAGAACCCTCTTCTCAAGAAAGATGTGGTTCAATGGGACAAAAAGTGCTCATTGCAGAAGTTTTCAAAATCACTCAAAGGTCACTTTTATAATCACTTGCAGTCAAATGCATGCATTTTGTCATAATGCCCAAGTACAAACACCACATCAGGGCTCATCCTAAAAAGTTAGCCACATACAATACAAACAGAAACCAGAAATAACCTGAATTTTGAGCCTTGAATTTCAACTAGCAAATGTAGTAAGACTGTGCTTTCTTGCCTTTTACTTGTATTTGATAAAATCTGATATGCACACCAAGGTGCTAAGATCTCTTCTGGACAACAAAAGGAGGCATAATATAAGGAGCATCCAACTGCTAAACCATGCTCTGAAACGCTATAGATTTTGGATTGATGTAACAAAAATGGATGCAGAGAATCACTTTTTACACCACCTCGTGCATATTGAGTCTGTAAGAAATGCCACAATAGTTCAACAGATACCACAGCTTTCTTCAGATATATTGAATAAACAGATTGAATGCACTAAGCAGAGCACTTGAAGGGTTATTAAAAAGTTGAGTCCTTAAAACTTAGTCCAAAAGACAAATGTTATCCCAAAGCTTCAAGCCTTATTTTGCACTTTAAAAAAACAATACATGGGAAGGAAACAGCTATCAAATGATTTCAGTTGGCTTTAAGAGCACCGAGTCTAGCTGTTATTTGACCAAAGTATTTGGCAGAACATATACAAACCCAAAACTGACATAAGAATTAGTTAGCACTCACAGTTCACTTCTTTTTGAAGTTTTGAAACGACACATCTTTTCCTTTTGATTTAGACTATGGTTTTTAAAAAATATTTAAAATAATCTTCTGCTCTGGCTGCTCCATAAAGTTGGTTTCGTGTTGGTTTATCCTTTCCCAGTCTCCCTAAATGCCTTTGCACTCCACTAAGTAATTTCAGACAAGTCTGAAAGTCAGAAGTCTTGAATCCATTGCAGGAATTTTGAGAAAGCGGTGGGGAGAGCATGTTGCTGCTAGGAAAGAAGGGCTCGGTCCCTGCAGGATGCACCGTGTGCTTCCCTACCCTGCCAAACTCAGCTGCAAAGAAGGTGAAGAACATGCAGGTCCTTGGTCAAGCACAAATGTCAAGCAGAAACAGCAGAGTGTACATCAGCAGAGTGTACAATCCCAAGCACAACTCCAGGCTGGGTGGTGAATGGCTGAGAGCAGCCCTGAGGAAAAGGACCTTGGAGTCTGGGTTGACGAAAAGCTCAACATGAGCCTGCAGTGTGCACATGCAGCCCAGACAGCAACCGAGTCCTAGGCTGCATCAAGAGCAGTGTGGCCAGCAGGGCAAGGGAGGGGATTCTGCCACTTTACTCTGCTCTCCTCAGACCCCACCTGGAGTACTCTGTACAGTTCTGGAGCCATCAGCACAGGAAGGACATGGAAGTGTTGGAGCGGGTCCAGAGGAGGGTCACAAAGATGATCAGAGGGCTGCAGCAGCTCTGCTATGAGGACAGGCTGAGAGAGTTGGGGCTCTGCAGCCTGGAGAAGAGGAAGCTTTGAGGGGACCTGATAGTAGCCTTCCAGTATCTGAAGGGGGCCTACAGGAAGGCTGGGGAGGGATTATTTACAAGGTCCTGCAACGACAGGACAAGGGGCAATGGGCTTAAACTGGCAGAGGGAAGATTTAGACTGGATGTTAGGAGGAAGTTCTTTCCAGTGAGGGTGGTGAGGCACTGGCACAGGTTGCCCAGGGAGGTTGTGGTTGATCCCTCCCTGGATGTGTTCAAGGCCAGATTGGATGAGGCCTTGAGTGAGCTGTACTAGTGGGAGCTGTCCCTGGTATGGCAGGGGGTTGGAACTAGATGATCTTTGAGGTCCCTTCCAACCTTACCATTCTATGATTCTACATGAGAAAGCCAAGGGCATGGCAGGGGAAAGAAGAGAGTGAAAGGATACAGGTCATGAGGAGAGAGTTGGGGAAGTCTGAGGAATGCATGCTGTTTAATACATCAATAGTACAACAAATCCATTGGAAACCTATGTAGCTGTTCCTCCTGCAGTGAAATTCTGGGCGATCTGATGGCTCATTAAAAAGTCTAATTTCCCTTGGTTTTTCTTGCTAACATTTTAAACACACACTGAAATAAGCTACAGGCATTCCAAAATCTCCTACTTTTTTTTTTTCCCCAGGAATGTAATTTCACCGACTTCCAAATTAGGTGTTGGGCAACATTCCCTGGGCAAGGAAGTGAACAAACCCTTGAAGCATCCTCAAAGAAAGCCAGAAAGCAAAGGCAGTTCCAAGCATGGACCGCAACAAAACACAATTTACACTGGTATTTATACAGCTCTGGGGAGCAATGTACAATGAAGAGAGAAACAGGGAAATTTCAGCTCTGCTGAAACTTGATAGAATTTATTTCATGGACTTTTAACAGGACTAAAACTGGGCTCCAGAACAGTTTGGCTTTCCCCACCCCCATCTTCGAACAATGAATTTTGAAATTTATCTTCCAAATTTGGATGGTAACATTTTTCGAGCCTGAACTAAACAATGTACTAAATTCTACATTTAAAGACATGTTACTTAAGTGATAAAGTAGTTAATAGCAGGTTTTGACAGCTCCTTGCCAGGCCCTTTGATGACTTGGCATATAACAGCTAACTACAACTATGCTAAGAATCTTTCAGAGCAAGCCTCCAGTGTGACTACCTGTTCCCACTAGAGAAGAAGCTATTTTCTGAAATAGTTCTTTTTAATATGTACAATTTAAGGTGAAATATGACTATTATTCACAACTAGATAGTAAACAAGGTAAGAGGGAACCTGATCAAGTCAACATAAGATCCTTATGCCAAACTAGTTGGGACAACATGAAGTTTTAGGAGAAGATACTGAAAGCTATTAAGTAGAAGGAAGTAGGCAAGGCTACTGCCTTTGGAGAAATGTAGCCTAAATATGGACAGTAAATGGAAGTGCCAGCCAAAAGCAACCTTCAAATAAAGCTTATTTCTGATAGTTTTCACACTAATATTAGAGTGCAGACCTTTTGCAGACAGAAGAGCACTACAACAAATGTTATCACATGCACTACCTACACTAATTTAACCACCCATTCATATAGCCTCACAGAATGCAAACCTTTTCTTAATTTGCTTCTAGTACTTTCTCAATCTTTAGTTGTTAAGAGAAATCTGCAGATGATATTGCACAACTTAACGTTCACCTGTGTTTTGAATGTCATCACAGTATTAGAGAAGGTAAGAAAAGGTAAGCAGGCACCTGGCAGGACAAATTGGAAAATAACACTCCTTAGCTTGAATTCCACAAACAGGCAACGGCAATTCTTAGCTGTCTGTGACAGAATACCCTGTCCACAAATTCCATTTCTGTGATCTCAGACCCTGACTTTCCAAGCTGAGAGACTGGCCTGCTTCTTCATGGCACGGGCATCATTCATTATACTACACTCCAGGTCCTCTAACTTATTTGTAGGACACGAAGAAGAGCAAAGTTGAGCCTGCTCTCATTCATTTAATATGAATTAAGAATTTCCTTTAATCGGGCACTTTATGTGGAGTACATTTACCTTTCTACTTTACCCCACCCTCCTCGTCCTTTCATCTGTTCTCACTATCCCTTGACCTTGATGGATTTCCTCCATCTTGGAGATGACTCAAAGTTGCTGTTTGGAAAGTATAGAAAAACTATAAGGAAAGAAACCAGGAGTCAGAAAAGCAGCCCTAGGAAGCAATAAAATCATCAGGTTCCAGTTGCCAAATGACAGAGCCCACGGTGCTTTTCATTGCTGGTTGATTGGAATGATTTTTAGGGTGTCAGAACAAGAGGAAAAAAAAAATGGATTACAAGCACATGTGCTATTAAAGTAGCAAGGCTTGCACATCAAGCCACTAAGGAGCCACAGATTGTGGAGAGAGAATAAGGTTGAAACTGAAAATCCTTGGAAAGCCATGCTTGTTCCAGTATTTGAAACAAAAGCTAAACACAGTTCTCTCTATTCTTCTGCAGTGAAGAGATGACACTACCATGACAGGTGGTAGTCTAGTTCAGTAAATAAACATGCATGCCCATTTTCTGCATTGGAAGCTGCCAACTGACACAGAAGCAAATACTTTTATGCTGGGACTCATGATGGTTCTTCCATAAGAAACTGAGATAGCACAATTATGCACATCTTCAGAGAAGCTTCTGCTTCAGATCGCTGAGATTTAAATACTCTCTCCTTCCATCTTAGCGCTCACTTAGGAAAGTGAAAGAGTAACTTCATGATATTTATTTTTTGGAGGGAGAAGCCAGCAATACAGCCACACAGATCAGTCTTTCCCAGACAGTGGTTATAAATGTTTCCTCTGGAATACTCTCAACTCCCACCAGCATGAAGAGCAGCAGGCCTCTGTCCTCAAAGCACTGCCACATTCTTGTGAGCCCTCCACTGGCCAGTCACCTAACCTAGCGAAAAAGTACATGCTGCAGATCTAAAGCTTAACCACACAGCTTCTTTTTAAGCAAGTGGATGATGTGGCAGCAGGCACACCTTCTCCATCCCTGCACTTCAGCACCTATGTTTGTCCCAGGATGTTATAGGGCAATGTGGGAAGTCATCCCATGGTTTTTCAGCAGGCAGCAGCACTCATGTGACCAGCATAGGCAGCAACATGCCAGCAGCATACCCTGGGATGTTGTAACATACACAGACCTGCAAGGAAGAAGCTTCAGACAGAACAGTAAACGGAACAGCTGAAGGGTTAGGTGTGCAGAACCCCCTAACTTTTGCAGAAACAGAAGTGCTGCCATCCTCAGAAAGCTTTAGAGACATGCAGAATTCATAGTCAAAGGTGCACAAAGGCACAAACTGTACAAGCTATGAGGGCATCCAAGTGATATAAATGCTCGTGCCACTGAAAAATCCCTTAAAATTGTTAACACAAGCAGACAAAGCTAATATGGGCATGGATTAGTAGCTATTTTGCAACAGGGGTTATTAAAAAAAAATAAAATTCCCAGAGCATTATTTTTAATAATAGTTCCAGATCTGTTGGATGACACACAGAGAAACACTAACTGCAGCAGATGTGCCCCTGTCAACCCAATGCATTCTATGATGCTACTCTTACTGCCATATATATTTAAATACAACACTAATGCAATGTAACAAACAGTACCCTCAGCTGTGAATTATTTTTGAAGGGACCTTTTACACTGCTTTTGGATCAAATAAGCAAGACCACAGAAGTAAGCCATTTTACATTTCTGTTGTGACATCCAGAATAAAAAGACTCATCCTTCATCCAACTGGAGTTTCTGCTGCATTGGAGATGACAGCCCAGACAAAGCCAGACAACCTAATGCAAGTCCTAGTTACACACTAAGCAAGATGACTAACTGCTGAAATGGTCATGATGCAGGTTGGCCATATACTGCCAGTCTTGAGCCACCAAGGTGTCACTGCTTAGGCTTAAAACACACCTCTTGCTCAGAAATGCTTCCAGTAATTGTTATTAGCATAGCACACACAGCAATGCAAGCACTGTAGTAACATTAGCAAATGACAAAACCCTACAGAGAACAGATGGATGGCTCGCAGATAACGTAAAAGCAAGTTTGACGCAGAACATTTTTTGGTATCATGGTTCTTCACAGATTTTATTTTTTATGTCATTTTAACATTTAAACAGAGGAGAGAAGATCTCCACCTTACATACAAGCTCACAAGTTGATTCTTTTATGGAGTGAAATAAGAAAAGGACTATAGCACAAAAAGGCCATTGTGCTGACAGTTCAGAAGAAAACAAGAACAGGTTTACATTCAGAATAAAAAAGGGTTAAAATGCAGCATTATAATACTGAAACGTTGCACAGTTCCCTACACTTCAAGCTATGGGTGAAGTACTGATAATTACATCTTCCTTCCCCTCCCTCTCTTCTAAGAACCTTATCTGTGCTTTTTGGCTGGTGTACATATAATGTTGGTTGAAACAGAGAAAGGTTTTCACTAAGTGCGCTCTTACTGCCTATCCAGCAAGGACTATGGAATGCCCTGCTATTCACCACCACTGGAAACACCAGCATTACAAAACTAAACTTCTAGAATTTCCAACATACTGCAGAATATTGGGAAGTTGCAATCTAAGTTTGAGAGCCAAAAATGATAATAAATGATTTTATAAATGTAAAATTTCTTTGGAGAATAAAGTGGAGGGAGGAAGAATCATAGAATGCATTTGGTTGGAAGGGACCTCTAGAGGTCAACTACAGCACCCCTGCAGTAAGCAGGGACATCCCCAACTAGGTCAGGTTGCTTTAAACCCCATCAAGCCTGACCTCAAATGTCTTCAGGGATGGGACTTCCACCACCTTCCTGGGCAACCTGTTGCAGTGCCTCACCACCCTCATAGTAAAGAGCTTTTTCCTAACGTCCAACTGAAATCTACCCTGTTCCAGTTTAAAACCATGGCCCTTTGTCCTAATAGTCCCTTCTTTCCAGCTTTCTAAGCAGACTCCCCTCAGGTACTGGAAAGTAGCCATAAGGTCTCCCCAGGACCTTCTCTTCTCCAGGTTGAACAACCTCAACTCTCTCAGCCTGTCTTTGTGAGAAGTGCTCCAGCCCTCTGATAATTGTTGTGGCACTCCTCTGAACCCTCTCCATCAGGAACACGTCCTTCTTGTGCTGAGGGCTCCAGATCTGGTACTCCAGGTACCTTGTAAAGAAGGAATTACCTGCTGAACTTCTTTTTTGCTTATTTTGTTAAGTTTCAGAAAAGGCAGTCTGGGAGGGAAGCATGAGAAAGTCTGAACAATGATTGAAAATCATGATGTTTTTGGCAAGTAGAAAAGAGATTCCTCACTTAAGAATACTATTTTTATAAGAACAGTTTTAGAGCCCAGCAGATATTAACACAAGAAATGGAAAGAGCAACTTTAAAAAAGGTCTGGAAAAAAGAAAGTGTACAAGTCACACAACTGAAGCAAGCAACCCTGCATAAGCTTATCTATGAGGTAGTCTCTCTGGTGACACCTAAAAATATTTGTTTTCTCCAGTTATCCACTTAAACAAGTTGTCTCAGTGCATCATGATAACACAGTTGAGCCAATCTATTAAGTCTCAGCTGGTGACCAGGAGCAGGTACCTTTCTTCCACTCAGAAGATGCCACCACTTTGCTTCTACCTGGGCTCTACTACTACTTGGACTACATAGCAATGTTATTCCACTCAGTAATGTAGTGGAAAGTTAGCCTAACAAAGTCTCGTCAGTTGAAGCTGAATTGGTGCATTAAACAGCAAAATGAGAGAGGTAGGGTACCCAAAAGCAAGGAAGAGTAGGGTTGGGGCTGCCACTTTTGGCAGCAACCAACCCTTCAATAAATCCTGCTCTTCCTTGTGCCGTTCCTTTCCCCAGACATTGTATGGTTCTGCCTGTCTTTTTTCTACGAGGGCAATAAGTGTTGCTACAATACATACTGAAAAACAATTAATGGAAGAAAAAAAAAAATCAGTGAGAGCAGGTATTATCTTCAGGAACACTTTTTTTCCCCCCAGCCAGGCACTGAGTTTAACACTAGCTAGAACACAGTAACTTTAAACAGGATATAAATATATTCTGCCAAGACTTGATTGTGTCCTCAATCCTTTTGAAGATATTAAACTTTGCCTAAGTGAATCAAGTTTGTAAAAAAGTAAAAGCTTAGCATAACATCAGGGAACCAGAGAGCCCATTTTCATTTCTTTAGCACTAGCACTCGGGAGCCATGAGAATATCTTGGCTAAAAAAACTGAAGGAATTAACTGCAATCAGCCAACATGCCGACGTTCATCTTCACGAATTGTCATTTTGCTGTTTGTGTACAGGACTCCACTGTAAGGAAGTTCCCTGTACTCTGCCAAACCTTCAGCTTCCATAACACTCTTCTCTCTAGGATCTTCTCCTGAATAACAAGTAATGGAGGTTTAGGTTGGGTATCCAAGAAGCTTTTTCACAGAAAGGTTGCTCAAACGCTGGAATAGGCTCCCCAGAGAGGTGCCTGAATCCCTGTTCCTGGTAGTATTGAAAAAACCGCAGAGATGTGGTGTTGAGGTAGCAGCAGGTTTGGTAGAGTCAGATAACAATTGGGCTAGATCTTAAAGGGCTTTTTAACCAATTCTGGTCCTGGCCTTGAATACTGCATCCAGTTCTGGTGTCTCCATTATAAGAAGGGCATAAAACTGTTGGAGTGAGAAAAGAGGAGGTCCACAAATATGAACCAGGGGCTGAAGCACCTCTGCTATGAGGATAGGCTGAGGGAGCCAGGGTTGTTCAGCCTAGTGAAGACAAGACTCTGGAAGGACATTACAACTGCCTTCCAATTCCAGAAGGGAACCCTCAGGAAGGCTGAAGAGAGACTTTCTTAGCAATAGGACAAGGAGAATGGTTTTAAGATGAGGGGAGAGTAGGTTTAGACTGGGTCTTAGGAAGAGGTTCTTCAGTGCAAGGGTGGTGAGAGTCCAGAGTAGGTTGCCAAGGGAGGTTGTAGATGTCCCCTTCTTGGAGGTGTTCAAGGCCAGGTTGGATGAGGTCTTGAGCAACCAAGTTTAGCTGAGAGGCAGCCCTGCCTTTGGCAGGGAGATTGCAGTAGATCAACTCTAAGGTCCCTTACAACCTAAGTCATTCTATGATTTTACTTCCATGTCACAGCTAAGTGTCAGGTATTAGAACGAAGTCTTCTTTGCATTCTTTGCAGAATTTAAGGATAGGAACAGTTAACAGAATAAGCCAAAACAGAAAAAATTGCTCTACACAATATATTTAAATCATCCAGAGAGTTTAAAGTCAGCCATTAGGCCACATTTTCCCTCCCACTAAAAAATAATAAAAGCCAACTAAGTCACAAAATTCTTTGTGTCTAAACCACAACATATCAGAAGCAGTAGTTGATTATTTCTACAGTCACACTTGACAGTTATTTGAAGCCATCAAAATGGCACGAGACTCATACTACTTTTAAATACCAAAATTACCTGGATTTTTTTGTCTGAAATCAGGCTTTCCCAAATACATAAAACACTCCACAACCCTTTTCTAATATAGTTGATGTTAAAATCTCAAAGGGCTTAGAAATCACAGCAGCCTTACACAAAATGTGTATGTGTGATGCTACTTGCCACCTGGAGACCGGTGACAAGGGGCATCCCTCAGGGGTCAGTGCTGGCACCAGTGCTGTTTAACATCTTTGTCAGTGATACGGACAGAGGAATCAGTGCACCCTCAGCAAGTCTGGGAGTGATACCAAGCTGTGTGGCAGATTCAACGGGTTAGAGGGCAGGGATGCCATCCAGAGGGACCTGGACAGGTTGGAGAGGAGGGCCTAAGCCAACCTCATGAAATTCAACAAGGCCAAGTGTAAGGTCCTGCACCTGGGTAGGCACAATCCCAAGCACACATCCAGGTTGGGTGGCAAACGGCTGAGAGCAGCCCGGAGGAAAAGGACCTAGGGGTCTGGGTTGATGAAAAGCTCAACATGAGCCTGTAGTGTGAGTGCAGCCCAGACAGGAACTGAGTCTTGGGCTGCATCAAGAGCAGTGTGGCCAGCAGGGCAAGGGAGGGGATTCTCTCCCTTTAGTCTGCTCTCGTCAGACCCCACCTGGAGTACTGTGTGCAGTTCTGGAGCTCTCAGCACAAGAAGGACATGGAACTGTTGGAGCAAGTCCAGATGAGAGCCAAGAAAATGCTCCAAGGGCTGAAGCAACTCTCCTATGAGGACAGGCTATGAGAAATGGGACTCTGCATCCTAGAGAACAGAAGGCTTCGAGGAGATAGCCTTCCAGTACCTGAAAGGGGCCTAGAAGGAGGCTGGGGAGGGACTATTTACAAGGCCTTGTAATGACAGGCCAAGGGATAGCAGCCTTAAACTTGAAGAGGGGAGATTTAAACTGGATGTTAGGAAGAAGTTCTTTACAGTGAGGGTGGTGAAGCCCTGCAACAGGTTGCCCAGGGAGGGTGTGGATGTTTCCTTCCTGGAGGTGTTTAAGGCTAGGCTGGATGAGGCCTTAAGTGACCTGTTCTAGCAGGAGGTGTCCCTGTCTATGGTGGGGGTTGGACCTAGGTGATCTTTGAGGTCACTTCCAACCTAAACCATTTTATGATTCTATGTCTTCTTAAAAAGCAGTACCTGACCATTTACACTAAAATTCTGCTTCTTGGGCTTCCGTCAGCGATCTCTGGAAATGACTGTTAACTACAGTCTAAGAACTCATGCACTTGGCACAAATTTCAATACACATACATACCTATACTGGAGGTATAATCGGTGGCTCCAAAGATCAACTCTGGTGCCCTGTAGTACCGAGAGCAGATGTATGAGACATTAGGTTCTCCACGAACCAGCTGTTTTGCACTGAAAAAGAACCAAAATAGTAATCTTTCAGTAGTGAACAGTTTTACAATATTGTGGTGTAGCCCAGCACTAAATTTGGGCACTCTTCATACACCTTCAACTCCTAATGCTAAGGTACTATGTTCTTGCAAGCTAACGCAAGCCACAGAATCAATGAATTAGACTCATTTAATGATGAATCAAGCAGCTACCATATACTGAGCATAGCAAATATTCTGGCTACAATTTAGGTGACAAATAGGGTCAGATTTCTGGCTTCCAGCTGTCTTTTGCCAAGGACAAAGGTTATTCACAAAGGAAAACAGGACAAAGAACAGCTCAAACAGTTAACTTATAGCTCTGGATATTCATCAGAACTGAGAGCATTCATTTATTTCAGTTTTCCATCAGCGTATTCTTCTTCTTTGCTATCTAAGGAGCGTGTTAGGAAGCAAAACGGGCATGAGGAGACGAAGAATAGCTGCTACTGTAGTCACATTAATGACCCACAATTAACACAAGGGCTGTAAGAAATCAGCCACGAAGATTCTAATGTATAGTACTGCCACAACCCCTACCTTTGGAAGTATCTAAGAAAGTAAAGGAACACAACAGCACATTATGTTTGGAACATGAACAATATATTTCTTAGTTAACACCAAGTGTTAAACAGAAGACAAAACTGCCCTCTCGGTAATATGACATTCAACTAACCCAGGACACTGACTAAACCCAGGAGTAACAAGCAAGTTAAATCCAATGCCCAGACACTCATCTCAGCCTTCAGGAAAGAAGGTAAACTCCCATCACTCATTCAACTTGTTTTAGAAGAAGGTTTGGTTTTCTCTTTCGTACAGATAAACTACAATTAACAGATTTTTACTGTTAACACACAGGAAGCATATCACCTTTTTATACATTGCTACTTTCAGTGTGATTCCTATTTTGCTCCAACACTGGCAAGGAAGAGCTGAGGAGGAGATTCCCAAGCCACCAGGCATGACGATGCACTGCTTGAATAACCACCATCTGACATTCCTACTCACTATGGGCAAGAGAATTTAGCAACAGCAGCTTCTGTGACCTCTCATGCATATGCCATAACTATTTTAGTCTGCAAAGTCATAGCACAAGCTGAAGGCTGAACTTTCCCAGAGAGAAATGTGTCTCCTGTCTCACTGTGGATTTCCTGAATTTCTGTGTCAGTTCTAAGATGGGGGTTGGATTCCAAAGGCAATTCATTTGAACAGGTCCAGGAAATGTAAGTGGCATTAGAAACTAGGATACAGACATTTATTGAGAACTTCAGTTAGAACTGTAGCTTCTCATCTTGAGTCTCTATGGTACTTGAAAGAAAGTAAATTGGTGTACATACAAGCAGACTAACGAAGGGTAACATTAGCTTTTTCAGTTACTGTGCTACTGTACCCATTCTCTCTTCCCTGAATACATTTCACTCCAACTGTATTTCATTTTCTATGGGACAGTATTTGCCCTGTGTAACAGTACAGTTCTTTTTATGCAGGTATTAAAAATAATAAGTTTGAACTTTAATTCCCTCCCTTTTAGTAACTTTTCCCAGCTCTCCCCCATGCCCATATCGATTCATTTTAAGAGGGAAACAAAACATCAATATATCTTTTACAAAACTACAAAAGACCATCTGAGTAACACAGAGGACTCTGCGAAGTTGCACACAGGTTCACACTGAAGGAAGTTCCTTGCAGTATGTTTCAGGCCACAGATGTGCTTACCTTCCAAAGTCACAGAGTTTTAGAACAGCTGTATCAGGGTCCAGCAAGAGGTTCTGTGGTTTTATATCCCGGTGGCAGATCCCAAAGGAATGGATATAGGCTAAACTCCGGAACAGCTGATACATGTACAACTAGAACACAGAAACATCACTCAAGTATGTTCCCAGTCAAAACAGGGCCAAACAAGTAATCTGACACAAACTCTTATTAGAAGGAAAAACAAAATCACTTTATAAGGATCATATTGCCTTTGCCACATACTGCCAAGTGCAGTTCAAGTCTGCTCCTTTTTCCTTTTTAAAATGAACATAATTCCAAAAAAAGTAATTGTGCCAGCTTTCTAACATTTATAAATAATGGCAGGCATAAAAACCACACACAAAATAAAGGTGTTTTGGCTTGCTTTATGAATCAGTCTCTTCATAAAAATAAAGTTATTTAAAAAACCCCACACAACTGAAAAAACATACTCCAAAACTCTAAAGAAAATACTTTAGTTGAAGCTATGAACATCAACTGTTGCCCAAGAACTATGGTAGTGTCAGCCTCTTACTTTAGTGGATTTCCCAGTTTCTTTTCATGAGAAGACAATTTTAATTTCAAATCTCTTGACAAAAAGAGAAGGCAGATTAAAACCAACTGTTCAGAATATTTTTATTCAAGGACAGTAAACAAGTAAGTTGAGGGAGAGTTCTCTGTTCCCACTCCAAGGCCTGATAACCTCAGCACGGAGGAATACAGCAAGGGTAGATGTTATGAAGCCAAGAGCATCACAGAGCAAGAAGATGATGTCCTGCTGCTGGAGATACAGAGTTTTGACTATACAGAAAAACTACTGCTGCAAACATTTAGATCTGTGTAGCCTAATCTAAGTTTGCATTACAGCCTATACAGTCAAGAAGACATGGGAAGCCCTGTTTCAAGGTTGATAGCAGGCTGACAACAGGTTATTTGTTATCTTAGTTGTGTCTCCTTATAAGGTTTCATTTGAAAATAAAGCTACCAGAGATGCACATTCATGCTTTCCTTCTCTAAGTATGTTCCCCACAGTTCACCTTTAACAGTCTGTTGAATTTGGTGCAATTACTAGATATTGCTATCAGGTCATGCCTGCCTCACTTCCACCACTACTATCTTTCCCTCTGCACATTCTGTCTCCCTTGTGAGGTTTTTTGTTTGTGAGTTGGGTTTTTTTTTTGGTGGGTTTTTGTTGTTGTTTGATAGGGAAGGTTTGTTGTTTGAAGGTTGTTTGATAGAGAATTGCTTGAATTTTGGTTCTAGGTCTCTGGTTTTCATATTTGTTTCCTAAACCCACAATTCTGCACAGAGAGAAGCAAACAAGTATGTTTTCTGAATTGTCTGTTCTAGATCTGTTAAGTAAATATGCATTGTGCAAGTGTATTGCAGTAACAATGCAAAAGACTGCTCTGACTTTAGTAGTCAAGACATGTAGGACTTAGAAAGTAATTTCATCTCCACACAGCAACCCCAAAATTTCCAACAATTTTGTACACCATGCTAAGATTTACAAATAAAAATTAACAAAACACATTACTAGAAAAGCTTCTCTGCAGTTTTTCAACAATTTCTTTGTTACCCAGGGAAAGGAGCATTCCACCTGCCCAGGTATCAACCAGACCAAATAGATATGATTTGACCTTTGTGTAAGCCAAGATCTCTGGAAAGTTGCAAAACACTTTGAGGTAATACGATCGTCTAAAATACAGCATTTTGAGAAATGCTAGCCTTGCCAGAAAAACTTAGAAGAGCCTCACAGTCTACCTCAAAAGGGAAGTCTCAAACATCAAGAAAGTAGAAAATTGAAGTAGAATTTTCTCTCAAAGTGTAAGGACTATTTTCCTGAAGTTACCATAGTGAAGAGTAATTAAGGTTAAAGGTACTGACAACAGTACCTTTTGCTAGCAAAGGCTAAATGAACACATTTTGGGAAGGATATAATCTGAGGACATTGTGTTCCACAAACAGATCAAAACAGAGTGATCTTACAGTAGAAATTATTACTGCTGGATGACAAGAAAATCTGTGTTTTTAAAAAAAAAAAACCCCAAACAGTTAGCAGTGCTGGCTATTGCACAGAGATACCACATACAATTCATGCATTGCAAAAGTTTTTTAAACCCACCCACTTTTGAAGAGGAGTCTGGAGAAATCAGTCAAAATCAGGAATACTTGTTGCCAATTTCCATTTGATGTTGACATGGTATCCCAGTAACAAGTTAATGCCATGTGAAAACTTGGTATCATTGACCAGTGCATGAACTGTGGTCATCACAATATATAAAACAGAACGATGAGACCCAATGGATAGGTTCCACATTTGACAAAAAACCAAACAAACCAAAAAACTAAAAGACAACAAAAGATGCAGACAACTTAAAGGTTTTGAGGTTACAAGGTGCATACAAGCACCTTATCCCACTTGGCTCAAGAGCCAATGGGCTCCAAGTGGTGATAAAAATATGCCTTTCATGCCCATAGCAGAAGCACATGAACTCTTACTCATAGGGCATGAAAAGGGAAAGATAATAGATAAGAGAACATTATTCATCCTGACATCCTCTTTCAGTTTGTGACCTTTGTACTATGTGTTCGTCATCTCAGGAACCTGAAGCTGCTCGTGTGGCTGCTGTTGGCCTCTAAACCTCTTCAAAACCACAATACTCCCTTCACACAGTCTCTCTCACCCATTCCAAGATTTCTGTAGTGTGAGAAATCAAGAGTGCTTGCTTTAAGCTTCCAGCCTCTGTTCTTCCTTCGCCATATCAAAACATCATTCTAATTTTTCCCCCTTGAATTAAGATTAATGTTCTCCTAAAAAATTCAGAAAGCTAATTATGTCAGAAAAGAGGTATCTACAGAATCTATTCCTTTAATAGATGAAGGCATTATCTAGCCACATTTATCAGTTACCTACCTTGACATAAATCATAGGGAGTGTCTGTTTGGCCCGACTATAATGTCTGGCAACTCTGTATACTGTTTCAGGAACGTAGTCCAGCACCAAGTTGAGGTACACCTCATCTTTCTGAAAGAAAGCAAAGACAAGAAAAAAAAATTACAAACAATTTAAAAAAAGGCAATACATTTTAAGCATTAAGTACAGTTAAAGCATTTGGAGAAGCCAAAAGAATGAGAAAGTTGTGGACATCTTATGTACACCTCTTCAGCTGGAGTGTGAACTCTTACCAAACTGCTTTTCCTTTCAGTTTTGTACTTGGGTACTAGTACCAAAGTTTCAAACCCTGTTAATTAACATGGTCTCCAACATAAGGCATCCTAAATGGGGACGAGGATCTAAGTGTTATGCCTGGTCAATATTTTTATGAAGAGACATATCAAAGCAACATCCTCATCAGTATTTAAAGCAGTCTAACAACTCTGAGTTAACCATTACCTGCCAAAACACAAATGCAAATTTAAAAGTCCCAAACTCACCCCCTAACAACTACACATCAAAATAAGTTTTTAAAACCATGCATGCTTTAGAAATGTTGCTTTCATCTTACTGAATTATCAGTTATTTAAAAAACCAATACATATTAACCACTCAAAGACAGTTAAGCCAGTGTTAACATTTTTTACCATTTTACATGTATTTTGATGTCCCAGTTGTTTCCAGTTTAGGTATTTGAACTTACTAACAGCAAAACAGAACAAGCTAAACACAGAATCATAGAATGGTAAGGTTGGAAGGGACCTCAAGCATCATCTAGTTCCAACCCCCTGCGATAGGCAGGGACACCTCCCACTAGTACAGCCCACTCAAGGCCTCCTCCAACCTGGCCTTGAACACCTCCAGGGAGGGAGCAGCTACAACCTCCCTGGGCAACCTGTTCCAGTGTCTCACCACCCTCACTGGAAAGAACTTCCTCCTAACATCCAGTCTAAGTCTAACACAAAGACCTCAGTATAGTTTTTCAAATCCTGGGTCAGGTCCTTGTAAACGTAACATAGCAACAACAAAAGTAGTTTTATAATATGGTATTTCGTTAGAGAATATATTAGCAAAGGAAAGAACAAAGATTAAATAACAAAGTACTATAATCACATAGTGTCTAACTGTGGAACTGAGGATTTTCAGCAGTAAAACAGGTCTTTAAAAGACTTCCTATATCTTAATGCAGTCTTCTGTTCAAATCCTATCAGGACTGTGAATACATGTAGTGTTGAGGAGGTGGACATAATTAACTTTAAAAAAAGCATTTTTTAAAGTGAGGTGAACTAACCAGAAGGAACCTTTCCTGTCCTTGCTGTATTAATAGTTAGATCTTCCTAACAACAAAATCAATAGACAGAGACTATGTGGATGGAAACAGCACAGAACCACCAGGTCTTCAACTAGAGTCCTTTGTCAGCTGGTCCACTGCCTGTACCATCTTAATACCTGAACTCGAACCTCATTTAACCATAGCAATTTAATAATTTTACTTCACATCAAGCATGGAGTGTGGTGTATTAATCTCAAAGTCCTCTATTTCCCTTACTTGTCTCTGCATTAGCAAAGAGCAGCAGCCTCCAGTGAGCAAAGCAGTACACAGTAACACAGAAACACACACCTTGAGTACACAAAATGCAAAAAAATGCTGGTTTTGTGCTGTCGAAGACTCAGAATTCAAGACCTCTCTTTACCATTATTTGGCAATAAACACCTGTATTTCCAGGATATTTTAACAGCTCTTAATAGTACCTCCTAACAGGCCATATTGCTTTGCAAGGGTCTGCCCAAACCACTCTTCCCTACATAAAGATACTCTTTCTTACTACCATTGCTTAAATGACAGTGGTAATAGCACCAACTCCAAGCAAATGCCAACACCTGCCTAACCTGTTTATGTTGCAGAAGTACCATAAAAGTCAACAAGGAGCAGTGGCCTACAAAGTCCTCTCTACACTGGTGTCTCTCTGAGTGCCATCTTATGAAGTGAGTTAACACGACAGAATCCAGGGACCAGGCAGGACAAGAAACCTTTTGAAATGCATGAGGAGGTACAAATACTAGCAAAAGAAACATCAAAAGGCTCTGGAACTACACAGGTGTGCAAACATATGCAAGAAAATTAAGTATTCATATCTTAGCACTTTCTGTTCTGCAACAAGCAAAGGCCTTCTTTCCTGGTTTTCACTTTAAACTAGTAAAAATCCCTCACAACCTTTACTTAGGTCAGAGCTTTCAAAGTATTAATTATAAAATACAGAAAATAAATGTCCTGAAAATAAAAGTTAACTTATGCCTAGTAAGACAACCTGCACATGAAGAGAGAGACGACTCACTGAATATGAAATCTGTTTGATTCAGTGTAGACACAACCTGGTAAATATGTTGTATGCTGCTTGCCTCTTGGAGGATGGGAAAGTCTTACTAGTAGCAAGCCACTACACAGAATCAGAGAACGGTAAGGTTGGAAGAGACCTCAAGGATCATCTAGTTCCAAACCCCCTGCCATAGGCAGGGACACCTCCCACTAGTACAGGTTACTC
>VWZE01023431.1:72521-82744 GCA_013396675.1 Eubucco bourcierii | reverse complement strand
AAAAAAAAAAAAAAAAAAAAAAAAAAAAAAAGAATCAGAGGAGACTGCATTGTATGTATGACAAAGTAAACACCATGTCATTAAGTAACTCACTTCCCCTCATGGACCTTGGGATTGAATAAGTATTACTAGCTTTCTTCAGCAGGTCAAATGCTTATGTGCAGCCATATTCTCCTGTGCTTGCTGCTAAAGATATGACCATGTGATCTTTAAAATAAAAAGGGGGAGGGTAGGAAGCCAGATGCTGAAATACAGAATCAACATATTTCATTAGGATTTTGACTCCGGCAGTGCATGCAGTTCATGTACCTGCAAACTCCAAATGTTAGAAGCTGCTTTTTGTCACTGGGCAGGTAAATCTCCACTTGCAAAATAAGCCACAGCAAAATAACCACTGAACCACTCTACACCTCTCAAGAATAAATATACAGGCATCAATTCACTTTGCTTGGCAGCACTACAGACTATCATGTAATAAGACATGAGGAAGACTAGGTTACAAGAGCCAAAACCATTTTTTTCTCCTTCGTGTCAGAAATTGGAGGCTGCAACTACTATAGCACCTGAGCATTAGCTATTATGAGGCTGAATCATGATGGAATGGTTTGAGTTGGAAGTGACCTCAAAAGATCATGCAGTTTAATCCCCCCTGCTATAGGCAGGGACACCTCCCACTAGACCAGGTTGCTCAAGGCCTCATCCAACCTGTCCTTGAACACCTCCAGAAACGTGTTCCCTGCACCACAACCTGCTCCAGAATCTCACCACCCTTAGTGTAAATAATTTTTCTAACATCCAGTCTAAACCAACTGCTGCATCAAATGGAAGACATTACCCTACTAACACATGAAAGGCTGCATGGAGGTCTCAGTCTCCACTTTGAAAAACTCTCCCTCAGACAAGTAATCTGTTTTAAGCACCATTAACTGTGGCCAATATAAAACAACAGCTACTGAATTCATTGACTCCCTCTTAAAGATTGTACCATGCAGGGCAAGCACAAATATTCTTTCTCTATGATCCTCCCCTGCCTCAACAAACCCCAAATTAATCCTGAGTGGCTTCTACCAGTTTTTGTTGTATGTTTTTCCCCCCATGAACCGCACACACTATATTTACGACGTACACATATAAAACTGCAATCAACAGCAGTCAGTCACGGTCCAACTATTTCCTCTATTTACCACCGCCAGGACAATAGGAGCCAGGGAGGTCACACAAGCCAAATGCCAAACTGAGGGCAAAAGGAAAAAAAACAAAAACACACCATCACGGTGCGTACTCTGAAATGCACAGATAGATGCTAGAAATTCTCCTGAACTGGCAGTGCTACATGGAATCTAATGGAAAATTTCTCTGAGCATCAAGTAATAGGATAAAAAGGTTACAGAAACTATTCTGGGTACACTCTTGTCTAGGGTGACTAAACTTACTTGTCAGGATTTGGACAAGGTGATGGACATTTCAGTTTTCATCTCCTGGCAGATTAATAACAGTGTGGTGGTATGGTTGAGAGGTGGTCCTTAATTTTTATCCTTTCTACTTTTTAACAGTAGACCATTTAGCCTAGTTTCCAGATGGACTCTATGTCATCAGCTATATGAGCACAACTGAGAGGAGATGAAAGATAGAGCAGTTTCTTAAACTTTGCATTTGGAAAAACAAATGGCAGAACTGCAATCTGAAGAAACTCACTTTACCTGTCATCCAGAGGGACCTGGACAAGCTGGAGAGGTGGGCCCAGACCAATCTCATGAGATTCAACAAGGCCAAGTGTAAGGTACCTGGGTAGGCACAATCCCAAGCACAAATCCAGGCTGGGTGGTGAATGGCTGAGAGCAGCCCTGAGGAAAAGGACCTTGGAGTCTGGGTTGATGAAAAGCTCAACATGAACCTGCAGTGTGCACATGCAGCCCAGACAGCAACCGAGTCCTGGGCTGCATCAAGAGCAGTGTGGGCAGCAGGGCAAGGGAGGGGATTCTGCCACTTTACTCTGCTCTCGTCAGACCCCACCTGGAGTCCTGTGTGCAGTTCTGGAGCCCTCAGCACAGGAAGGACATGGAAGTGTTGGAGCGGGTCCAGAGGAGGCCACAAAGATGATCAGAGGGTTGGAGCAGCTCTCCTATGAGGAGAGGTTGAGAGAGTTTGGGGCTCTTCAGCCTGGAGAAGAGGAAGCTTTGAGGGGACCTGATNTGTGGCTGCTCTCTCCCTGGAGGTGTTGAAGGTCAGATTGGATGAGGCCTATGGCAGGGGGTTGGAACTAGATGATCCTTGAGGTCCCTTCCAACCTTACCATTCTATGATTCAAATTAAATGCACATAGATGAGCAATAAATCTAAAATTAAAAGGAATATGCTTCTAGAATGCACTTCTTACTGAAATGATCCCACGGCCCAGTATTGGGGCTATACAAGGTAAATAAGTCAATTTACTCAAGGGGATCATGTTTGCTTTACAGTACGACAGCACCCCACTGGTGATGCTTCAAAGGTAGATGCTACATGGAGCTGTTACTGACAGGTTGGCAACTACTGAAGGTCTTTGTCAAAAAAAAAGGTGCTGAGGGATTTATCTTGGAGTTGGAAGGCAAGAAAATGGATTTCAGCATTTCACATGCATTGTATCTCCTGAGTGCATTATTTAAACAGCAGAGTGTCAGTATGAGCTTCACTCTGGCTTAGCCATCTACATTTAGACAACATACAAGGTTCAAATACATAGATTTTGCCCTAGATTAAAGAAGGGCAAAACCTTTTACTTTTTCTTAAAGCTACAACTATCATACACCTTGCACATCCACCCTTATCAAGCACCAAGAGAGACCCACCTTCCTTCTCTTATCTTGAAGACTGACGTAGTGCATTACAGATACCAAGATTTTGGACCCACTGTCAAAGACAAGGTAAGAATTTGCAGCCTTCCTATTCTAACTACCAAACAGCCACGACACACTGGGAAAAAAAAACCTGAAATGCAAAACTCAAGCTGACCTAATCTGTATGAGGAATGGTGACATCCAGTGGCCACATGCTCCTGCTTCTACTAGCAGTTTGAAAACACATCTATTTAAAGACATGGCCATGGCTGCGAACAAATGAAAGGAACTGTAAACCCAGAGATAGATGCAGTTTCATATAGGTAACTCTGGAGTGCAAAAGCAATTAAGACTTGAATTCAGTGTTCAGAAAGATACCACATTCTATTAGTACTGAAATGCTTGGCAAAGTATCTTCTTTCCAACTTCCTCATTGTTAATTGCCCAAGTCTGAGAAATGAGATCAGTTCCAAGTCCTCTGTTCCTATACCTACTTATCAAAACTTATCAAATTGTTCTGTAATGCTCATTACTCAATGCAACAGTTTGATGTATGACCTGCCAACTGGGTCAGTCATGATAGGAGCATAAGGGCAGAAGTCAAGTCTCCCAACATAACTCAGGTTCTTAGCACTAAGCATTTCTCCTTCATGAAAACACCAAAATGGCATTTTCAGCCATAGTTTTCCCCTTTAAGAAAGGCAACAGTCAAGAAAAATGTCACTCGTGAATTTGGGAATCCTAACCCAATGCGGTCTAGGATTCTGTAAGTTGGAAACAGCCAACATCTAATAGATTGGACTGATTTGTGATCTTTGTCACAGGTCATCTGTGAATACTGGAACCACAGTTCCCAAGCAGGGACTGTGCTATAAGCTGTCAATAACTGTATTGCCAGATGAACCTTAACAAATAATGTTTGGATCACTTGGGTGTCCTGGTTATCTCACCATGAAATCTTCACATCCTCTGAAGATCTACTACGTTTTACCTGTACTCTACCTTCAAGACTTCCAGAAATTCCTGAATCAAGTTATATCCACAACAGCAAATTACGTGAGATGATACACAGTAATGACTCAAGCTATACCCCTGCCTGAGGACAAAAAATAAGCTGTTCTCCTTCCCTGGCTAGATGGCCATTAGATGAGAGCAGTGGTACATCTGGTAGAGGAATGACTTCAGAACAGAGGAGTGACTAAGCAGACATACTGGGCAGTTTCACTTGTCAAGAGAGAAATCTTGGAGCTTCCCATTTCCACTGCATGTATCTAGCATATTAAGAATCTAGTCGCTGTTGCCTACTCTGCTCTTGCAAAGCCCTACTGCAGCAGGCAAACCTGCTGTTTCTATTAACACAACCTACTCAAAGCCAGAGACTGCTCCTAACTAAAGCTAAGGAAACTCCCAGTATGTTGTGACCCTAACAACAGTAACTGACAATGATCATCTGATGGCTCGTGCCCTTTCTGAAACGAGCTTGGCAGGCCTCAGGCAAGGACTACAGAGATACCAACACCACAAAATTCCTCATAATTGGCATTAATTGCTCCTTTGTTGACAGCACAGCAGATCTGTCAAGGATTAAATGGATCATAGTGATTAAGTTCATCTCTAATGATGGCCATTCAGCACATTACCAGGCTAGTGCAACACATTCACACAGGGTCTGTCAATCTGAAATCGGACTCAGTGTTCTGTTAATTGAACTTTTGGTGTAAAAATATTTAGAAAAAAACAAACAAACCAACCCCAACCCCCCCCCAAACGCTCAAAACCACAAAAAAATAACAACAAAATCCCCAAACCCAGGTTTAATTAAGCAGCCAAACAGTTCACCCACAAGTACTCCATTTTAGTGAGAAACAGAATGGATGGTTCTTACACACAGACTCAACCAAACACTCCTGCAGGAAAAGATGATGCTCACATGTCTTTGAAGGGGAGGATTAATCTTCTCCTAACAGGGATATAAATCTGGAGAAGCACCAACTGTTCAAAGCCCACACTTGCAAATCAACCAGTTACTCTCACCTTCCAAATTTCTGCACTTTAACACACTGCTGCCAAAGCACACATGAGATAGTGCAGATCAGGTCACTGATGCAGCTCAGCATGCATCTTCTGCACGTTTAGTTTAAACGTCCAAGTCTATGGGAGTAAATTTCCATTCAGAGCCTGCATGGAATTTTGGTTGCATGTCATAGAATCATAGGCCATAGGCAGGGACACCTCCCACTAGTACAGGTTACTCAAGGCCTCATCCAATCTGGCCTTGAACACCTCCAGGGAGGGAGCAAGAACTAAAGATGACTCAAAATCAACTAGAGCATGCAGAAGGACCAGCTCGGCCGCTGAAACAGTTACCATATTACCTCCTAGTGATGTCTGTGTGCTTCCATACGTGGTTTCTTTGACTTCCCTGAACACCCAGCTGGGGGGATGGGGGAGCAGCAGAAGCAACCCAAATTACAGTTACTCAACAAAACCTGTAATTTCTTGACTTCTGCATGATTCAACCCAGGAACAAATCCCTGTGACTAATCTTCCTTTTTTGGGCATGGATATGGATCAGACTTAAACAACTGAAAATGTCCACATGAGAAAACTTGACAAGTATGAATTAGGAAAAGTCTAGAGAAAAGTCTTCTGAGGAACAGACAAGAGAACTAGGGTTTAGTTTGGAGAAATGGAGGCTGAGGAGAGACCACCTTACAACTCCCTGAAAGGAGGTCAGCATCTTTCAGGAGTGAGGTGGGATGTTGGTCTCTTAAGTACAAGTGATAGGACAAGAAGAAACAGCCTCAAGTTGCACCAGGGAAAGCTATAAGAAGTATCTTGACTGAAAACGGTTTAAGAAACGCTGGAATAGGCTGCCCAGGGAGGTGGTTGAGTCCTCATCTCTGGAGGTGTTCAAAGACACAGAGATATGGTGGTGAGGGACCTGCTTTTAGCAAGACTTGTAGAACTAAATAATGTTTGGACTCAATGATTGTAAAGGTCTTTTCTAACAGGAAGAATTCTACGATTCTACCACAAAGAAAGGTCTAAACCAGAAATAGGAAAAAAAACCAAAACCCCACAAAGCAACAAACTAAATGGAATTAGGAACTAATTTCAGGCGTTATATAGCTGAACGAATTTTGCTCTGCAGCCATCAGTTTAAGAGGTTAGGTCATGCTGTCATCAGCACATCAGGAAATACTGTCACCAAAGGAGCCAGAGGAATTATTTGGTGTGCCAATGTTTGTCTTCTGTTGGAGCACATCTCAAAAGGCTTTTAGCAGAATTACTTTTAAAAGGACAGGTAGCAAGACCACCCCTCCATATTCCAATATGTCAACATTTACATATAATGCTAAAATGTTCCTGAAATTAAGGAAAAGCAGCAGTAATCCAACCATAAATACACACCTTAAAATGGTCTGATCTCCAGTGGTAAGTTGTCAGGCAAACCAGGCATCTTGTTCAAATTCTTATCCTAAGGCAGAATATCAAAACTAGCAAAGAGTAGAGCTTGCTGTTCTACAATCCTACCCATATGCTCCAAGGACGATGCAGAAAACCTCAAATTGCAGAAATACACCACGGGAAAGACTTCTGACTACTTCCACCAAGAAAATCTTCCATATACCAGTCAGCCTATTATTCGGTTGTCCTTCCTTCCCCTCTGTTTCATTCCACCAGTTATAATTACATTGACACCACTGAAAAGCATGCTGCAGCTACAATAGTCCATGACCTGCTACCAGGTATCTCATACAGTTTCTGACACACACACAAACCAATGAAATCCAAATCTACTCCGGCATATTCATCAGAGTTTCAAAACACCTGGGTTATCTAATAGGCCTGACAAACTGAAAACTGAGAAGGAAATAGTGTGTAGAAGCCATCTGAATGCCTAGCCTGCCAGCTGCCATACATACTGTGTGCTCTCTTTGAGCTCTCTTAAACTAGCATTTGTTAGTCAAATGCTTAATATGTAGTCAGCACTCAGAATTTATACAGAAACACAGAATGCACTGGATTGGAAGGAACCTCCAGAGGTCAACTAGTTCAACCTCTCTGCAGTATGCAGGGATAACTCCAATTGGATCAGGCTGCTCAGAGCCCCATCAAGCCTGAACTTCAATATCTCCAGGGACTGGGTCTCTGCCCTCTCCCGAACCACCTCTTCCAGTATTCCATCACTCTCACAGTAAAGAACTTCCTCCTAATGTCCAATCTAAATCTACCCTGCTCTAGTTTAAAACCATTGCCCCTTGTTCTAGTGATACATGCAGTCCCCCCCGAGTTTTCCTGTAGGCCCACTTCAAGTGCTAAAAGCCTGCTGCAAGGTATCCATGGAGCCTTCTCTTCTGGCTGAGCAAACCCAACTCTCCAAGTCTGCCTTCAAAGGCAAGCTCCTCCAGCCTTCTGCTCATTTTTGTGGCTCTGCTCTGGAGCCACTTCATCAGGTCTATGTTCATGCATGTATATCCCCACCCATAGGGTATATCTCTATTAAGACAAAAGAAATTTGAAAATGTTCAGACAAGAGGGAGTCACCCAATTACAGAAAACAAGGGAGAAGAAATCCAAGCTATGTTTGATAAAAGATATCCATGTTACTAAGGCTGCATTGCTATTGGATAAAGATCAGGGAAGAAGTTTAAGTGAATGGGAGACATAAAAAGGAGAGTTCATCAAAAGGGAACAGAAAAGATGGGGAGTTCAAACACTTTAACACATAGCCCCAAGAAAAAGGTAAGAGAGTTGCAAATATCTACAAACTAGCTACAATCTTGGTGCTGGAAAGGAATAGTCTTGTAAATGTTAGTTATATTTTCTCCCTATTTGATGCTATTTTCAAGTGTGGGTTTTTTTCTGTTTCATTTGTTTTCCTAGTTTTCAAATCAAGAATTAAAACCTATGTTTTGCAAGAATAAAGTCAATTTTAAGCTCCCACTGCCTACAAATACTTAGCAAACACATTGAACTGAAGTGGTTCTTAAGCACACAGCTTTCAAAGAATGCTGGTCTCACTGAGTTTGGAGAAATCCCTCGAGGTACCTTCTAAATCAAGAGAGATTTAAGCTTCCCAGATATTGACCAAAAACACAAAGAAAGAAAAGTCAAGGAAGAGGGAGAAGTTCAAGGAACACTCCAATTGGAATAACGAGGTGGAGTGATCACTGCAACATAATATTTATACAAGAGAATGCTCGATCATCTAGGTATCAAAATTAAGTTCACTGGTGTACTATTTCATTAGAGATATCTGCAGTACAATAGTTATCTCTGAAATTCTCCCTTCACTGCTAGACTTAATTAGCATAAACAGATTAATGGCAGTAGACTGATAAATGCATGAGAAGAGACAACAATTGCAAGCTCCACTCATCACTAGGCAATTGGATTTTCTGGTATCTTTTCTTGGATTTTTCTATTACTCATCTCGCTGGACTTGGCTTCAAGAATCATTTTATACAAAGCTCTGAGTACTCAGCATGTAAACCTGCAACTGCTTCCTCTATGTCCTTCCCAGTTACCAGGTGGGACCTTCCTTCTCCCCACCCCCACCTTTTCCTTGATTATGAAAGTCATATGAAGGAAAAGGCATTACTGCTTCCTAAACTGACAAAAATGCAAGATATGTCACTCTTCATTCCCAGACAAGCTTCAGAATACCAACTTGCTGTTCTCCAGAGCTTTCTCCAAAAAGGCAGCCAATCAACTCATACAGTTACCTCCACGTGCTTCCACCTAGAGGGAAATGCTTCTGAGTCAATTGTGTATGATTTTGCACTGAGCTGCAAAGAGATTTTGCAACCTGAATGGCAACAGTACATTGCTGAGGTTCTGCTGCCCCAGGGATTGTTGACATTTGCCCCATTTTGCAACACGGCAGCAGTGGACTCTAAGAAAGAAATGCAAATAACTTCTAACTGAAGCACCAAGATTCACTGGCCACGGAGTCTGCGTTTTAAAAAAAACATAACTAGTGTTGCCAAGAATCATTCATGTGATGCTGAAATAACAAAGAGGGAAATCCAGGCTTGAACTCAACATCAAGTTAAACATCTCCAAGAGTTTTACTCAAGTTACTGTTACACTAATGCTAATGGTACAGCATTTGAGAAGTTTCAATGCTTCCCACATTCACAGGTTTCTGAAAGCCACGAGGCAAGGCAGTTGTCTTCTGTTTGTGTCATCAAATTCTACTTCACATTACAAGTTACAAGTTGGTTTAAAAAAAACCAACAACCCACCCCCCTCCCCCCCAAAAAAAAAAAATCAAGCCTTCCTTCACATGATTTACCTTCCTGTATTCATGCAGCTCGAAGAACTTCTCCTTACATGCTTAATGAGCATGGTCTAGTTTAAAAAATGGCACTGCACTACCCAAAGAACACTGGAAATGTTTTTTGTCACCAGGCAAAGAGAAGGAACAAAGGGATGACCCCAAAAGATAAGAAAATTAAACCCACGTGTATTCTTGATTCTCACAGTGGGTTTGTATGTTTTCCATAGGAACAGGCACAGCAAAAGGCCAGGTTCCCCCTCAAGTACCTCTTCAGAGCTAACATCAGAGGTCTTCCAATTATCCCTCTGTGGACTGCACAAGACAACAGCAAGCTGCCACCAGCAATTTATCGTGGAGATGCCAGCTCTTTCCCTAGCTACCAAGACCATTAAGTGAGTGGTTTGTCTCTCCCATTCTCTTAGCCCACTTTATGGCACCAGTAGCTAATAGCCTTCCAGTAGCTATCAGCGCTCATATGCTGTCTTTTACAGCACCGTGGGCACATATGGACATGCACTGAAAAGACAACTAAGGATAGAATCTGCTTAAAAACTAAAACACAGAGCTTTTATATAAATTTATATAATTTAAAGAATAATTTTATATTATTAAATTTTTATATTACAAATTCATAGAATCATAGAACAGTAAAGTTGGAAGGGACCTCAAGGATCATCTAGTTCCAACCCCCTGCCACAGGCAGGGACACCTCACACTAGTACAGTTCACTCAAGGCCTTGTCCAACCTGGTCTTGAACACCTCCAGGGAGGGAGCAGCCACAACCTCCCTGGGCAACCTGTTCCAGTGCCTCACCACCCTCACTGCAAAGAA
This sequence comes from Eubucco bourcierii, assembly GCA_013396675.1. Lineage (NCBI taxonomy): Eukaryota > Metazoa > Chordata > Aves > Piciformes > Ramphastidae > Eubucco > Eubucco bourcierii. The sequence goes on along the minus strand of VWZE01023431.1, from coordinate 72,807 downwards.
CTTCCTCCTGACATCCAGTCTAAATCTTCCCTCTGCCAGTTCAAACTCATTGCCCCTTGTCCTGTTGTTGCAAGACCTTGTCAATAGTCCCTCCCCAGCCTTCCTGTAGGCCTCCTTCAGATACTGGAAGGCTACTATCAGGTCCCCTCAAAGCCTTCTCTTCTGCAGGCTGCAAAGCCCCAACTCTCTCAGCCTGTCCTCACAGCAGAGTTGCTGTAGCCCTCTGATCATCTTTGTGGCCCTCCTCTGGACCCACTCCAACACTTCCATGTCCTTCCTGTGCTGA